>PVLA01005557.1:0-143576 GCA_004027455.1 Hydrochoerus hydrochaeris
ACTGAAAAGTATAAGGACTGCAGATTCTACCCAATAGATATTTCTGTCCTACCTCTTTGATCTATTCTCACTATAGACAGTCAGAATAATACAGAGCACTTTCTCCTTGTACAAAAGCCTTCAGTAATTCAAAAAAGCTTTCAGTACTGCCAATGTACTAACTCCTTCATATCTTAACAACTTCACCTGGCTTGCACCAAGTTTATAAACAGACTATTTCAAACCTTATGTATCGATGCTTCCCAGCACAAGGCTTCCACAATGGTCAGTCCTCATCTCTACCCTCTAAGCCTTACAACCATCTCATTACAGTCATCTGCTCTCCTCCTTTCTCCCTCTCTGATTCTTCCTAGCTATTTAAATCTTACTGACCCTTACTAGGCCCTGGATGTTAAGACTTAAAAGTTTCTCTTTTGTCTGCAGCCTATAAAACAAGATTCTTTGAATAAAAACAGTAGATAGTCTATATAGGAAAAAAAATCTTATAATCTCAAACTTTTAGGAAGAGTTTAAACAAAAGCAAAAATGTCTCATTTGAACATAGCTAAATATGGTCAAATCTAAAAATCCTTCTATATGGTTTAAGAAGTAAGGTCTCAATACATTCCTACATTAGGAATCCAAACCTATAATCTCAGGCCAAGACAGCTAGAACTCGGAAATATGGCATCCACCATATTTAAAAAGGACCAAAAGGCAAACCTAAAGGAAAAAAGAAACATGATTTCATCTCCTGTATCTAAGGCCTCTTTATATTGATGAACAAAGTCTTCTTTCTAAAAGTCTAATTTAACCATAATTTCAACATGCAATCATATTTTTCAACATGTTTTTGCAACATGTAATAGCCTATTGGTAAATTCACTACAGGCAGAGTATGCCTTATCCTAAATGCTTGGGACAAAAGTATTTCAAATTTTGGATTTTTCTTTAATACTGAAATATTTGCATGTACATAATGAGATGTCTTAGGGACAGGACTCAAGTGTAAACATGAAATTCATTTATACTTCATAAACACATACCCCAAAGGTGATTTTTATATAGCATTTTTGGTCTGCCTGTATTCCGACTGCAACCTGTCACATGAGATAAGGAATGGAATTTTCCACTTGTGGTATTGGTACTCAAATGTTTTGAATTTTGCAGTATTTGGATTTCAGATTTTTGTGGTTGGTTAATTTTTAGTTGGTTACTAAGAGACCTTAATTTAAAATGACACAATAATTCCCATATATATGTATATATGAACTTGGCTTTATATACACAGCATAATCACATTAAGCCTACTGATTTAGTTTAGGTCTAATAATCCATACAACTTAACTCACTAGGTGCCCACTGCTGCCAGAGTACTAAAAAAAGCCCAATGCTACCTATTCTTTATTTATGCTGAGAGATTTTCTTTCTCTAAATTCAGGCAGTTGTGCTTTGTTCTTCTCATGTTGATTGATTTATTCATTCCACAGATACTTACTGAAACTCTAATATGTCTCAGGTACTTTTCTAGACTCCAAGGATATAGCTGTAAACAAAACAAAATCATCTTGGATTTATACTCTAGTGGATCATCTTGGATTTATACTCTAGTGGGTAATAAAGAAGTATGTGATGATGCACTCCATAATGCATAGTGATTTAGGGGCACACTTCTGCAGCTAAACTGCCTACTTTCATCAGCTACTAGTTTTGTGACCTTTAGCCAATGACTTAACCCCATCTGTTTTATTCAGTTTCTTCTACTGTAAAATAGAGATACTGAGAAATGTGTTTAGGACAGTGTCTGACACATAATACTCATGGTTAACTGCTGTTCCTATCCAGTATTATTTATCATTATATACTTTTCTTGCTACTGTCTTTCTTACCTACTGCTCTGCCTCAGGGTTTCGGCACTTGCTGCCTCTGCTGGAATGCCCTCCCCGACCCTTTACCCACCTGACTATAATGCCCCTCCCACACCTGATACTTAAGAACTCTATTCTGTCTTTAATTAAATCTTCCCTTTGCTAGTTTTTCAACCATTTTTCAACATACTTTGATCTCAAATTCTGATAGCTAAAAGCACCCTATAAATATCAAGCACCAAGCCTTGTCTTTTTTACCATTCATAGTCTCTACCGCATTTCCTTTCGTATTATAGCTGTTTGAAGTATGATGGTTTTTCAGTGTACTCTCACAAGGGAACTTACTAACTACTGGTATCCATTCTCAATACAAATACTGCATCAGGGGCTAGGGATGTACCTAGCATCACAGCACCTTCCTGGCAGGCACAAGGTCCTGAGTTCAATTCCCAGTGCCAAAATGAAAAAAAAAAATTACTGCATCAGATGTGCTTTCACAAATACATACAGAGAACACAGCTTAGAGGTAAGTACCTCTTTTATTCAGAGAATTAGACATGTATCAAAATTAGATAATCTTTTTTATTTGCATTTTAAGTTTTCTGGAGAAAATACCCTACAATCTGTTCCATTGTTCCTTTCTATCTCAATAGTTACTAGTGTTGGGAAACTCTACCTTTATCAACCTCTAATGATCTTTCTGAAGTTCAAAACCATTTCCTCTGGGCTCTCTAGAAGTTATTCTCCATAGAAGCAAAAATAACCATAAGCCTACCTAGGTCATGGTTTTCCTAAGCCATTCTTTTTTAAATGCTTGAAGTCTTACATTCCTCATTAGAAGTGGAAATTGCATTTTTCAGAAATGTTCTTACAAATCTCAACTATAATGGAAAAATTTGATCTTTGATGGTATTAATCAAAACACCTTGAAATATGCAATTACAAACAAGCTAATATATAACTCTTCAGATATACATAAGTTAATTTTCTAAACCCTAACCCTCAATGTTTCTTCTCTTGGCTTTTATAGCATCACCAAATATGAATGCTGCATTGTGGCTTCAGATAAAATGGTTTCCAATATATGTAGGTAAATGAAGACCAACATTGTACCAAAGCATGTTCCACAAGACACACTAAAGACAAGAAATAAGTATAACAAAGGAAAAGAATCCCATAATCAAGCTTGCAGTTTGCTGGGTTAAGCAAAGCTTAGGAAATTTCTTTACCACAAATAGGACTTCTGGTCTTTAATACAATCTTAGCACGGGCTTCCCTGAAACACTCAGATTGACACTTTGGAAAAATGCATGTGGCAATAATGTGAGAAATATCTACTCAACTCAATCCAGAAGTAAAAGATGACTACAAGGACTTAAGCCTTCAAAAACTATCAAGACCTGGGAGTCTGAGGAAAGTTGGCTACAAAGAATGGCACACATTTGGAGGAAGCTGTGGTCTGTGACAAGGTCAGCAAAAACAATGGGCTAGCCAGGCATGTAATCCCAGCCTTTATTTAGGAGGCTGAGGCAAGGGGACTGCTCTGTTCCAAGTCTGAGGCCAGACTACAAAGGGAGCTTAAGGCCAGCCTGAACTGCATAGTGAAACCCTGTATCAAAACGACCAAAAAAAAAAGACAATGAGCTACAATTCATGAGTAAGTACAAGGCTGGACAGAGGGCTAAGAAAAGCCATGGGAGTACATAAGACATCTCTAGCAATAAGCCTAGAAAAATGTCAGGACATGAAAACTGTAAGGATAGGAAGAACGTAAGTTAAAGTGGAAAACTGACCAATAAAGACTGGCACAATGCATATGCAAATCATATTAGATGCTGATGATATGATTTAGTTAGTAAAGAACTACCTAATTTCCCCAAGAGAACTCTCTGAAATGACAAACCTAGAGGTCACTTGTTACTCTTTTGGCCCTGTTTGAGAATGTAATAAATACCATCTCTCCAGAAAAACACAAGGACATACAACATTAAGCCTATTAATATCAGACAACTTCATGGGCCTCCTGAGGCCAACCACAGAGCTCTCTAAATTGTCAACCTCTAGTCCCTATGTAAGACCTGCTGCAGAGATTTCGTGACATATAAAGCTTCTGTTCACAGGGCACTTAAGAGGAAGGTATGATAGCTCTTTACTTTTTTTTAACTATATTTTCCAGTAGATTAAGACAGTGCGGATGAACTGTATAAATTTGCACTGGTCCCCGCAAAAGGGTAACTTATCTGTTAAAACTCAAGTCATTTACTTAGCAGAAGGGTCCACGATAGTAATAAGAGCTGCACAGCAAAACACTTTTGAGAAGCTAAGTGATTTTACAAGGTCACGTGGCTAATAAATCCCAGATCATCCACATTCTGGTTCTGTGCTTTAAAATATGCCACAAGTACACTAAATATGTTATTACAGTAGGCAGAACAGTTTTCAAAATAAAACTCTTAGACACTAGAGTTACTATAATTAGGTCCAACTTACTTAATTTTGAATTCCATGTTCCATGTTTAACACCTAAAGATCAACAAATTAAAAAGCAAATCATAAATTTTTTTTAAAGCAAAACGCATTCCTGACACAATTTGTATAAGTAGGAAAAATCTAAAATAGCAAAACAAATTTGAAAAATATGTATCCTTACAGCAAAAATGTAATTACACACATAAAAAAACACAAACAATTTAAGCTTTGGGTTATTTAGCAGGCAAGGGGCTATGATGCCAAAAGCACAAGGAGTTTCTCTGCTCTGGTTCCCTGTTATTGGAAGTCTGGCTGCAAGGGATCAAACACCTATTATCTGATGTCCACTTGACAAGCTACAAAAACAGTGAAGTCTAGCTGCACAGCAGTAGTTAGGGATTTAAACTACTACTAAAAAACCCATACTAACTCAGAGTGCGATTATGAATCAAATGCTGAACTAAATGTGTGCCTCTGTTTCTCCAGTGGAAAGTACTGCCTTTCCTTGGAGAGGCAGTACTTTCTATTGGTTGAGAATGCAGTCTGAATTGCATTTTGGCTTTGCCACCTACCAACATTGGCAAGTTTCTTTAACCTTCCTGTGCCTTAGTTTCTTCAACAACAAAACTGAGTTAATAACACAGGGTTGTTGTTAAAAGTGAGTAGAAAAATCTTTTAAAATGCGTAGCAAATAATGAGTACTTTATAAATATTATTACCAAGATTTTAAATGAATAACAAAATTAATCAATTTATCACAGCTCTATTGCATTTAGATGTACCTAGGAAATCACAGCTCTATTTTTAATTTTACTTTTTAATCATTTTAAGTATACTAAATACACAAGCAATCATTCCTGTAAAGAACCTATTGTACAATCTGCCACCTAAGACATACATTCCTAGGTTCTACTTAACTTTTCATCTGAATATAACTGAACTGCCCCATTAGTCATTAGCTCCTTGGAGCCATCCACTTCTATTATCACAGTTATCACCAAATTCCAGAACATTATTCTTAGTAGGATTATGCCAATGGCCTCCTAACCCCCACCTCCCAGATTCAATCTTCATATTACAGTTTTGAGAGCTTTCAGAGACCCAAATTTAAGTTCAGTGGCCTCTTTGACCTTTGCAATGGCTCCCCACCGTCCTAAAGAGAGATCAAATCTCCTCACAAGAGCTAAGAGGCCTGCGACATCTGGAGACATCCTCTCTCTGGCCTTCTTTCAAATTCTTACTGACTTCTCTGGCCTCAGAATCATGCTGCCTCCCTCTGTGTGGCATCACCCACTCCCCACCGCCCTGGGAATGCCTAGTCATCTTTCAGAGCTCCGTTAACAGGTGATAAGCCCTCCATACATACACAGTCCTCCTGCCTCTGCACTGCTAAATACAACTGCAATAAAATAATTACGTTTACTCTTGTTTTTGTCCATAAATATAAACACTTGAAATATGGGACCACATCTATCTTTTACTGCTACAACTTGGATGCTTAGATGCCCAGTATCTTATGTACTGTAAGTGTGCTAAATACACCGTTACTGTCTATAGGGAAAAATGATGAGATGCAGTGAGGGTAAAAAGCAAATGATTTACAAAACAAGACAAACGCACAATGGCAGCTGTACTTCATAAAGTATCTAAGTTACCTTACACATTTCATTGAAGAGTAAAAACCTATTCCTTAAACTGTGGGCAAAATAAAAGTTTAGACTAAACTTTCTAACGTCAAATCAAGTTTCTTTGTGCATCTTCAGGTGTTACATGAAATAAGAGTTCAACTTTAGTCACCAGTAAGTAAAAAGATACGCAACTAAATCAAGACTGCTGCCACATTTGGCATCATCCTCCTCTCTTGGCAGTCTCTTCGAGGCCAAGAGTTGAGCTGGCCAGGGAAGAGTGATTTATTCTCCCACATTTAGAAGTGGTCCCTCTACAACAAGAATGCCTGCTGTACTAACAAACTTTGAATTCTAACCTTGTCAAACCAGTACCTTCCTTAAGCGTTCAGTTCAGTTCTTATGGGTCACTGACAAAAAAAGTTAATACAGTACCACTGTACAATTCGATCTGGACAAAACAAAGTTGCTCTTTCCTCAAAGAAAATTATATATACATATATATCTATCTCTCTCTCTCTCTCTCTATATATATATATATATATGCACGCATTAACGACAGATGTCTTTTACATTAGAAAATCACTTGAAAAATTGAAACTGATAGGTGGATGGTAAAGGCTATTAAAGCTGAGGGGCTGTGGACAGAGGCTGTCCACTGCAATCAGGACCTGCAGGCCTGCTGGGCAACAGCAGCGGCTCAACCTACAACGCAAGATCCCAGGTCCTCCGTGAGAAGCACGCAGGTTTGACAAACGTCAAGCCCCTGCCATCTGACTGGTGGCACCGACCCTGCAAATGCAACATAAATGCTCAGTCCTCTGCACGGTGCTGAGCTCAGTGGCCAGCTCTCGAGCAGCCCTTCTCTGGAAATGCAAGGAAGCCAAGAAACGTCAAAAATCGCGTCCAGAGCACGGGCCAGGTAAGGACCCGGAGAGGTCGGGTCAAACCCTTGGCCTTTTGTTGGGTCTCGGGCAGCGCAGCCCGCGGCAGAGCGCGGACTCGGGGCGGGCCCGGCGGTCGGCACCCTGCGGCCCGGGACGGTGGCCCCTGCCTTTACCTTATAGACGTCGCCATAGGTGCCGCTGCCGATGCGCTGAATCAGCTCGAAGTCCTCCTGCGGGTTCCGGCGGGAAAGGTCGAAGCCGGGGTTCATGGCGGGCCCCGGTGCCCCCCGCCTCCCTCCCGCGCAGGGGAGGGGGGGCGCTCAGGGGGCCACACGGAGAGTGGGCGCCGCGGCCGGCCCCCTGCGCCCCCGGCGGTCACAATCACCCCGCTCCACTGCGGCCGCCGCTCCCCTCACGCCGCGGCGGACGACGACGACGACCGGCCTAACGTCCCCGCCCCCCGCCACTGCCAAACTCGCCGCGGCGCTTAGCCGGGTCACACCCACAAGGAGCAGAGAGAGCCCGCCGCCCCTGGCTCGCGGGAAGACTCCAACATGGCTTCCACCGCTCCTCCCCTCCCTCCAGCTCCTCCGCCCTCCGCCTTTCCCAGCGCCCGTCTGACTGCGCAGGCGCGATCCCGAGGCACTGTGAGGGGAGCGCTCTAGGGCCGGCTGGCTCCTTGCTTTCCGCCCGCCCGGCCGGACCAGACTTGCGGCGGAACGACTCTAGGCAGGGTTTGATGGCCCCGGGGTCTGGGCAGGGACAGGCGGGAAGCGGCTCCTAAGGACGGGAGTTGGACGTGTGAAATATGGTAGTCCTAAGTAGGTAGCACAGTTTTATCTTGCAAGAAGATAGTGTCCCAAACTTTTTGCTAAGAATAGGATACAGCGGAACGCCACAGCCTTCTTCCCAGGGCTGGGGAGAGAGGGTCGCCCAACGCGGTGAGGAAGGCACCGAGGAAAGGCAGCCGTGCTTGCTTTAATTCTAAACACGCAGGCCCTTGCAGAAGGATGCAGGCCGGGAGGGCAGCCAGGAAAGTGTGTGGAGTGGGCAGAGCGTGGGAAGTGGGGGCGCCCTCTGAGCACCCGGCCGCTGGGGGCGGGGAGGGCATGGGAGGTGGCAGAGGGAAGCGACGTAGTGATTGACCGCCCTCCCTGAGAGAGCTAGAGTTGCAAGCCGGGGGGCGGGACTGCGTGCTGTGGGGTAACAACGCGAAAGCGAGATTGCGGAGGGTGGACTGGAGTCCTTCACGAGGCTGAAAGGTGAACACGTGGTGATCCGGGAGCTCCTTAGCTGAAGACCTTCCCTGCGAAAGCTCCACCCTGCATAAAACCCGGATTCCAACAAGATACTCAAACTTTGTGGACCCTAGCTCCAAAGGTTAATACTAGTCCAAGAAAGCATGTGAAGGGTTAATGGAGGGTTAATTTGCTATTCTCGGAAAACCGCCCACTAGGCATTTCCAAAAGCTTTAATCAAGTAGACAGTGGCCACTGCGGGAATACCGGCTGGAATTTTGCTTTAGAAATGCTTTCCTAATTTCCTGGGACACCACAGTACCTACTGATATTCCCTAACGGCTGGTGACTCCTGAGAAACCTGTTAAGGATAATGTAAGGATGGTAAAGCATAGTCAAGCATAGTTTAGATGAACGTATCATCTAAATTACTGCCACGGGAACGTGTATCATTGGATTTTATCTAGACTTCTAATAAAGCTCTGGTATCTGAAGAATTAAAACTCTCAACTACAAATATTCCATGGCAAAGGACACTCCCCAGAGTGTAGGCCCACCGTCATTTTGTTCCTCTTGGAAAAATGTTTGTTCTGTATACCAAATGTGGATAATAATAGCCTAGGATTCAGATAAGCCGGTTTCTCTGACTTTTTAATGCCTAAAAGCCAAATTCTTTAAACTGGATGGAGTACAGGAAGGGTCTAATGGTTTCAGTGTTTTATTTGCTGGGATTATCATCTGTGCAGATAACTTTGTGTTTGCATCACTAATACACTTCTTTCAAAGGGAAAAGACATTTCAGTAGAGCTGAAACAATCTACAGTTTTGTCCCATTTTGGCTGAGCCAAGCAACTCCTTAAAAAGGAACAGATATTCATGTAAAAACCTGATTTTCCATTTGTATTGCACCATAAATAAATGGACTTTGACAATTAACTGCTCACAAGAAATACAATACTTAGTTCTTTGTGGTATATACATAAAACCAAATGCAGTGAATTCCAACCCTGGTTTTTTTGGAGGGAGGAAGTGTTCGTGGTACTAAAGATTAAACCCCTGAACCTTTGCACTGATTTACCTGCTAAGATCTGGCTCCCTCCCCCCACCTTAGAAATAACACTAATAATCATACTTTGCATCAGAGAAAAAAACTTCCCTTTTCTGTAATACAAGTTACCCAATATTTCAATTCAGGGATTGCCTCTATAGTATCTCTCCTGGCTTTATTGTTGCTTGAATACCTTCAGTAAAAGACAGTTTAGTGGGATGAAGCTCAGTGGCAAACCATTTGCCTTTTAAGGGGCACAGGCAGATTAAGCTACTTATGTTCACCCAGAAGGCTCAATTTTGAATAGAGGCAGTACAACACCAAAGACCAGACTTAACTGCTAGTCTATCCTCTGCTTAAATATAATATACTTTTAAAATGTTCTCTTGTGTTAAACCAAAATCTGTCCCCCTGAATATTTTTAAATTTTAAAATTTTGGGCCTGGGATTTAGCTCAGTTGATTAAGCCCCTGCCTGGCAAGTGCCAGGTAAGCCACAGTGTCTGAACTCACAAAACAATTTGGAAAGCACAGAGGAGGAGCAAGATTTAGGAATGATGCTAGACAAGAGTTGAAGACTATGTTGGAGTTCATCAGACAAACAAGGAGAGATGGTGTACTCCTGGAGGGCCACTCAGGCCTGACCCCTTAAAGCATCCACCCAGGCAAGCATTACGTGGGAGGGAACAAAAGGGCTGACAGGGGCATCAGCCCCTGATAGCATATCCACACCATCTTTCCACATGGTTTCTGGAGTAGGGATTCCTTGATTCCCTGTACCTCCTTCACCTTAAGGCAACTCAACTGATAACCCATTGCATCCACTTCTTTGGCTTACTGAGTTCAGCCCTCATTTAACACAACATGCATTTGCCAGAGATAAATTTCCAGAGGCTGTGGAAGAGGAACACAGTAAGGCTTAGCTCAAAAGAGACTACAACCTCTGTCCACAGGAAGAACAGTCAGACATGTATGTGAAATAATATGTAATAACAGGTAATTGTACTAGATTGTAAAGATAGCAGGAGAGTCACAATAAGGTAAAAAAATTAGGTATCTTTTTTTAAATTTTTTAAATTTTTATTTTCCTCCAGCATTATTGAAATACAATTAGCAAAAATCAAATCTATTAACAATGTACAATGTGGTATTTTGATATATGTATAATACATTGTGAAATTATTACCACAAGCCAGCTGGCAAATTTTATTTTTAAAATTCAAATATCCTTAAGTAATAAAAGTTACACTTTTTTAAAAAGTTTAGGAATTGCCCTGTGAAGAGCCTGGGAATTGGTTGTGTTATCACATGGGTAAGCAGCAAAGCATTCCAGAAGGTTCCATGGCCTAGTCTGTTGGGGACCTCAAAGTCTCAGTGGCTAGTTTTACGTACTTCCCTAAGGGGTGAATGGAGGATAGTGATTTTGGGTATCACCTTTTTGAGATTTCTGATTATTCCCATTGAGGGTGGGCCATCCTCTCCAACCTAGTAAGACTAAAACCACTAAGACATATAAGACTAAAGACGCTCCAGGGCAAGATCTTAATTAGTTTAAGATCATCACCACCCTCTGGGTCATGGATAATTCCCTCTTAAAATATGCCGGGGTTCTGCTGCAGCATGGCCTTTTGTTCCTCTTGAACAACTGGTCATTCCAGATCCGTGCTGTAATGCCCTTGTATCTCTTGCTCTCCCTTTCTTTTTTCCTTCCTTCCTTCCTTCCTTCCTTCCTTCCTTCCTTCCTTCCTTCTTTCCTTCCTTCCTTCCTTCCTTGCTTTGTATCTTTATTATTTCTTTTTCTTTCCTTCTTTCCTTATTTCTTTCATTCTTTCTGCCATGTGCTGTAATACCTAGCAAGAGATTGGGCCTCACTGCAGAGGTTTCCAATACTGGTCTAGCACTGCTTCTGAACCAGGCTAGCTGGTTTAGATTTTATCTCTGTCTTGACCTTAGGAAATTATTTCAAAGTAGGGCTGTTATGAAGAGTCAAAGAGAAAATATGTGTAAAAGTAATGTATAGCACCACAGAAAGCTCACAAAGTATTATTTTGATTATACTTAAGAATGTTTTAAATGGGTTAAGTATAAAACATCAGCGAAGGATTACATTTTACCCTTTAACAACACTCAAGCATAGTTTGTGTCTCTCAGATCAGCTGAGACCTCCAAAGGGTAAAATGATGGTAGCCTCAAAAATGGGAATGGAAATGTAATTTATAACATGTATTAAGTATCCTGAAATTAAGGCTAGGAGCTCTGAGAATTGAGAGAACAACCCAGGAGATAACTGGAAGGTAGAGCAACCTTCAGGCATACACCATTGCAAGAATGATGTGAGCATTTGCCATAAGAGAAGGAGGGTTTTAGCACTGAAATAAATTGTAAAACTGTGATTTTTGTTTGTTTGTTGTGTTTTCTAAGCTCAAGGCCTTTGCCCAGAGCTATATCCCCAACTTTTTTTTTTTTTTTTTTTTTGAGACATGGTCTTGCCAAGTCACTTAAAATTGCTAAGGCTGGGCTTGAACTTGCAGTCTTTTTGTAACCTCCCACATTGCTGGGATGATAGGCAAGTAACCCCATGCTCAGCTTTTGTGCCTAGTAAATTTGTAATGCTCAACGGGAAATATAAGGTTAATGATAAATATGTGGACTTAGAAAAGATTTCAGGGATAATGGGATGTGGGAGTTATCATTCAGAAAAATATACTTAGTATCTGTCATGTGCCAAATCACTCTGTAAGAGTCTAGTGATGCAATTGGGTCTGTACTCAAGTTGAGAGTAAGAACAAGTTCTGTCTTTACAGTGAGCTAAGTAACAGAGGAGTAAAGCCAGGAGGAGATATTACATGTCTTTTGAGCAAATAATTGGCCTTCTTTTAAACCAATGTGATTTTTTAAAACTTTAAACCAATATTTTTCAAAACAGATACTTAATACTTATTTACAGAGACTAAGGCTGTAGCTAAGTGGTAGAGCATTCATCTAGCATGCACACTGCAAAACAAAACAAAAACCTTCTATTTACAGGGAAGGTAGAGCTCTGCCTGAGAATGGGTGGAGCTGGGATTCCTCAGGTGTCAACCATTAACCTCCACTCAGCAATTCAGCGTAGCTTTCAGATTTACATACTTCCTAGTGATTCTCTAGGAAGGTTTTATTAGCATGTTGGGTGGGACAGTTTTTCCTTGCTTGTGATGGTCTCCATGCATTATGATACCCTGCCTCCACACATACCAGGTCCCCATACCAACTTGTTTATCAGAGTCTATCCATGAAGTATATTCCCTGAGAGAAGTTCTGATATGTAAAACATCATCCTTATTATATTTCCTATGCTCAGCAGCTATCAGTGCCATCTTCAAATTCAGTCAAGATTCTACCTGCTCTGTATCACGTAGTTTCTTGGATGACTTACAAGGGTATTGAATCTGGTCTTTGTGAGTTATGGAAAACTTCAGAGGACAGGGAAAGTCTAAGCTGAGACTCAAAAGCCAATTAGACTCAAAATGCATAAAAGTATAGCCCACAGAGTACCATTATGGTTTGGATGTCTTTTATCCCCACAGACCCATGTTCTGGAAGGTTGGTTCCCAGGGAGGCAATATGAAAGGCAATGAATAGGTGGAGTCTAACGAGAGATCCTTAGGTCACTGAAAATGTACTCCCAAAGAGATTGTGGGATCCCGGCTCCTTAGATTCTTTTTTTGAGCTCTGTATGCTGGGGCTATGGTTGTAGCTCACTGGCAGAGCATTTGCTAGGATAGGAAGGCCCTGAGTTTGATCCCCAATATTTAAAAAAAAGACAGAAAGACAGAAAAAAAGAAAGAATTGCTTCCTCCTGAGCACACTCCCACTGTTTGCCATCTAGTCCTTGATACAGCCAGCACTCTCCTATTTGAACTTTTAATCTGTATACTGGGAGCTAAATAAATCCTTTTTTCTTTATAAAGTTATCTTGCCTGAAGTGCAGTATTTTATTACAGTAGTGGAAAAGCTAGTATAAGAGGGTAGAAAAGTTACATTCCAAAACAAACAAATAAACAGTTCTGTTTGGGGTAGATAACAGATGAAACTGGATTAGTAAGCAGGAGCAAGACTATTGTAAGTGAGCAAGACACATGTAAGTCATGTGAAATAGTTTTTTTTTTTTTTTTTTTTTACAGGACAAAAGGAAACTATTGATGGATTTTCAGCACAAGAGTAGTATGGTCTTCTTTGTACTTTGGAGATATCCCAGTATCTGCAGTATGGAGAATGAATGGGAGACAGGTGGTAAAACTGGAGCTATGAGGGGAGAACATTTAGGAAATCATTGCTGTAGTACAGGTGAGAGAAAATAGTGGTCCAAATGAACATACAGAATAGCAGTATACGATGCTAATGGTTTTTGAAATTGTGAATGAGGAATTTGCACAAGGAAGATGTATAGATGGGGCAGAAAATGGTCTTGTAGAGGACCCCAACAGTTAGGGTATGAGTAGAGGAAAAGAATCCAGAAAAGAAATCCAGGCAGATGGAACCCAGTGAGATATGTGGGACCAGCATGATAAGGGTGCACAACTCGGGAGTCCCTTCGGGGAAGCATCTGCTGTGGAGACTGTGATTGGCTGACAACCTCCAGTTACTATGCCTTTGGGATGCATTGCAACATTTACACAGAAGTCACTGCTCCTAGCCAGGGACTGAACACAGGCGTTCTTGCCCTGTGCAGTTTCCTTGAGACTCCCCATTGACCAACCAGAACCTTTCTCAGAAGTGCCCTACAGATAGCCTCTTCCTAACCAGGACCTCGCTCTCTTCACAGGTATTAAGACAAGTATTGCAGTCTATGACTTTTCCCTCATACTCCTGCATCCTCTCCTTTTTATCCTCCACAGGTGATTCCACAGGTATGTTTTCTTACACTGCTAATGCAGTCTTATCCTCTGCTGAACTGGGACAAATGGCATCAAAAAGCAAGGGAGGAAAGTTGAAGAAGATAATGGATCAAGAGTGTTAAATGTCAAAGAAAGAAAGAGAGAAACCTATCAGTAGATTTGTCTTCATGTAGGTCAGTATTGACTTTATTATAGAGTTTATATTTCATCGTCTGCTCTTGTATCTGCTCTTAATTGCATTTTCCCAAGTCCTTTCAACCTTTAACACATACTACAATCTCTATACATCTCATCTGGACAAGCTTTTTAGCGGACGTTTGAATTGTTAATATCTCTCCAAACTCTGGAACTAAGAATTGAGGTCAGTGTGTCAAATCCAGTCTAGTCAATGTTGACTATGTGGGGATTATAAGTACCTATTATTATCTGACCATTACATTGTAGTCTAAACTTTGACTCAGTGCTTTGTAACCACAACCAACTCTGGGCCACTGAAGTGTCCAGTTCCAGGGAATGCCATTCAGACCATAATTTATAATAATACAGTCCTCCTGCAGCCCAACCCCTGCATCTTGATCAAGAAACAGCTCCAAAAAATGTATTTAGAATCACATCATCAGAGTTGTTCTTGAACCCACACTGCCATAAAGGACTAAGACAGGAAACATTGTCTCATGCTTCCTACAGGAAAGTTCTTGCTTTGCCCACAGTTGATAAACACAGATACCATCAGGTGTAACACCATAAACAATAAAACTGAGCACAAAGTAACTTTACCCAGTATTACTTCTAGGGAGATCCTGACAAGAGAGTGAGTTATCTAGACAAGAATCTCTGATAGTCTTGGGAAGCCAGGATTGCAAGGGGATCCTCTTTGACCTACACAATAAGTAACTGATGGCATATTTGAGGCAGCCAATCCTTGAAGATGCAGGTTGTGTAGAAAATGGATAGTGAAATATTGAAGAACTGTGACATGTAGATTGATTACAGACTGGCTAAGAGACACATTAACGGTGACTAAGTAATCTTTTTGGTAATACTTGTGATTATTCATCAGTTATGACAGAGTGGAGTAGAGGGTTTCTCCAGTTTTTTTGTAAACCGTGTGAGTGGAGTAGAGGGTTTCTCCAGCTCTCTTGTAAACCATGTAACATCTTGCCTAGATGTTCCAGGGTAGGTCAACTGTCTTGTATCTTAGTTCTAAAGTATAGAGAAAGGCCCCTTATTGAGCTAGACCAGGTTGGCCTAAAACAAATATAGATACAAATATTGCATTTCCAGAATAGGTTGTGATGCATTGCATCCTGCTGTCCTGTTCCTTAGAAGCTTTATCCTCTGCTGCTATTAATCCCATAAGAGACCTCCCTGCCAAAAATCTGTGTAAAGCAAGCTACTCATAGATTCAGTTTAGACTGAATTAGCTCTTTCTGATCAAAATATAAAAAAACTAAAAGTAAGTGCTTAGTTAAATAATTGAAACACCATGCCAGGTATTTTCCATTATTTTATATCCACTGCTAACAACCTAAGTTGGGTGAGAAGGTAACACATTTACCAAGTTGACCTAGGTTTCTGTCCCAGGAAATTCATTCGTTTGCCAGATCTGAGCTCAGGGAAAAGCCCACCTGGATCAAGGCATGCCCTTGTTGTTAGGACCAGAACTTCAGCCTGGGATCTAGTCCTCTGGTTTGTGATAAATTAGAACCCATCTGGTAGTGTAAGCTTTCCAACTAAGCATCTGATGCCATCAGAAGAGTCTTAACATGTGTTGCTGCAGTAATTGTTCTCATAGTGAAAGAAACAAAAGGAAGGAAACACCTGAAAATTACCCTACTGCTTTGTACTTTTATGTACAAATGGATATAAATGCTTTGTGTTTGATTTACAAGCTCCTATATGGAATTTGTAAACTATATAGTGAGATCCTTTAAAACAGTATCTCACTGTATAGTTCAGACTGGCCCTGAGCTTACTATGTAACTCAGCCTGGCTTAAAACTTGCAGCAGTCCTCCCACCTCAGCTTTCTGGGTGCTGGAATTACAGGCGTGTGCCTCTGTGCCCAGCTGTGAATATCACTTTTTAATCATGTGTGGAGCTGTATATGTGGAGTTGGTGTCTCTCAATATATGGGAACTTGAACTTGTGATATCTAAAGTATTATGCTCTAACATTGTTCAGGCCTATATAAGGCTCTTGTATCCTTTCATCCAAGAACAGTATTCTTCTGTTACTGCACATAAACCCCAAACAACATGTCTGCAAACCTGAGAGCACCTATTTTCTGCTGCATGGCGTGTCTCTTGTAATTAGCCTCTCTGGCCCCCTTCTCGTTCCTCTTTTTGGTAACACTACAGCTCACCAGTGAAGGTGCTCTTTAAAATGCCAGCAGTGAAGCTGGGCATGGTGGGATTCAAGGCTAGCCTGTGCTCCATAGTGAGTTCAAAACCAGCCTGAACTATAGAGCAAGACCCTATTTTGTTATTGTTGTTGTTGTTAACAATGCATTTTTTTACTGGATCACCAAACTTAAATCATTGGAGAAGTGGGTAGTTTGAATAATGTTTTGGAAATTACTGGGGCAGTATTTTCAATATATGCCTGAATTATTTCAATTAGTATTTACAGTGCCACCTTGATATAATTGAATAAAATGCTTGTTTTGGATGGCGGGGGATGCCTACGGTGGAAGTATGGAGGTCCAGAGGGGCAGCTAATGTGGGAATAAATGTGAGTTCTCATTTAGACGTGTCGAGTTGGAAATGAGAAGACATTCGAGGAGGAACCATTACAAGGGCTGTGACAGATTTAAACATAAAGTGCAAAGAATAAATTTGAGTTACTGAAATAAAAACAACATTCAGAGTAGGGCCCCTGAATGAGGCCTGAAGATACAGAGCAATGGTGAGCAAACTTTTGTCCTTTTAACTAACTTCAAGGCCAACTTAAAGGAATACAGAAAAGCTTTACTTCTTAAATATTCAAAGTGAAAATAGTGAAGTCCTGGATTCAGTTCCCTCACACTGCCACAAAAGAAAAAGAAGTTACACAAAGTGAAAATAATGTCATTGCATTCTGTGACAGAAACATATACTATAGGATAATTTATTAAGGTATGAATATTTATTCTTCTCTTTATCCCTGTGACTATTGTTCAGATTTCTTGGATATATTTGTGACATGGAATTTAGGGAATGGATAGTGGACATCTGAGCAAAGAAATGGGCCAGAGAGTGATTATGTCAACCTTTAAAATGATAGAAAAAAGAAGTGTGTGTGTGTGTAACACAGAAAGAAATTGTGGGTGTATGCCTGATGAATAGAATAAAAACTCAAGTGTGGCTGTATACCACTATATTATCTTTGATGGTTCCTCTCTGATGTCCTTTGAGAACTGCAAATAAATATTAAAATACCTTTTTTCAAATATTATGTTTTTATATGAGAACCGGGGCAGAGTTTGAGGTATGAGGGATTCCAGAATGTTTTAGGGTCATAAGAAGAATGCCAATGAGAAACCTGGCAATGCTTTTAATGCACTAAAATGTTATCTGGTCACGTCTAAGAAATTACACTCAGCTGTGGTAATGCATACCTGTCATCTTAGCACTCTGAGAGGCTGAGGCCAGAGGACTGAAAGAGTAACCCAGTCTCAGCCATATAATAACTTACTGAGACTCTGTCTCAAAATGAAAAAAATAAAATAAAAAAGGGGACTGTAGCTCAGTGTAAAGACCTTGGGTTCAAACCTTACTGCCAAAAAACAAAACAAAAAAATTAAAAATAAAACAAAAGAAAGAAAGAAAGAAAGAAAGAAAGAAAGAAAAAAGAAAGAGAAAGGAGAAATCGTGACACAGAAAAAGCTTTCTTTAGAAGGGCTCCCTGGCCAGGGATATAGCTCAGTGGCATAAGCACCTGCCTGGCAAGTGCAAGGTCCTGAGTTTGATCCTCAGTACAAAAAAAAAATATATATATATATATATATATATATATATATATATAATAACTCCCTAGATTATTTTCTCCCATAATGTACATGTAGATTATTTCTCCCATAATGTACATAATGAACTGAAGCTTAAGAGAACTAAAAGCCAAAAGCTGATCAGTCTCTGTTTTGCATGCCTGTATCTTGCAATCTGACCAACTTTTCTGAAGATAATAATGTGCAATATAGTGACTATTGCTAAATTCCTGTCAGTTTGTTTTGAAATCCTATTTCATTTCTATTGTTTTGTTTTCTTTTAATCTCTTTAAGATAAAATTAAATTAAATTAAATTTTAAAAGCAGATCAGCCTTTATAGTTGGTCCTAGTTAATTTAACTTCTCCTAGACCTTGATTATTGAGTTTCAGTGTGTACTACATATTGGGGATGCAGACATGAATAAAGTAAGCACCTCATCTTCAACCAATATGCCATTTCTTCTTTGCTTTTTCCCAGTTCTTCCTGGAGATTCGATATTATCTTTGAGCTAGAGATTTGATATTATCTTTGGGCAGGGCTAGTTCATGGTAATAACCAAATTCAACATCACCTACACATATAGCCAGTTCACAGAAAATATTGACTCCATGTTGGCAGGTCTAATCAGAATTGCAAAGGTAAGAAGATATGAGAATTCTTATACATTCCTGGGAGAACTACAAGTTGGTATAACCACACTGTAAGTCAACTTAATGAGATCTATTAAAAGTTAAAGATGCCCTTATTTTATAATCTACTAATTTCACCTCCTTATATATTCTTCCCAAAACTCTCCCTTATATGTAGAAGGAGACATGTAAATGCATGCTTGTTGAAACATCATTTGCAACAGAAAAATAATCCAAAGTAACCTAAATTTCCATCGACCTGACAATGAGTAAATTCTGTGGTCACAAAGTGGAACACTATATATCAGTTAAAATAAATGAGCAACATAGCATGCATGGGGTCCTGGGTATGATCCTCAGTATTGCAAAGAAGTAGATAAGTGAACTAGAACTGAAACATGCATAAATCTTTAAAAATATAATATGGAGTGAAGAAGTGAAGATACATAAAGTATGTTGCCATTTATAAGTTTAAACACATGAAAGAGTACTAGTTATGTCCATGTGTGATAAACATTTTAAATATTCAGGATAGTAATAAACTTGATATTTAGATTAGTATTTACTTTTGCTGAGGATGTAAGATAGTGATAGAGCATGCAAAAGGCAGAGCCAGTTGGCATTGTAAAAAGGAAAAGTGAACCTAAAGCAAATATGACAATTAATATTTAACAAAGCTTTATGGGAAGAACAAAATAAATTCACTGTGCTCTTTGAACTATTTAATTTAAAGGTATAGATGGGCCCTAAATGCTAGAATTCTAGGCACTTTAGGATTTTTTTTTCTTTGTGTGGAATTTCCCTCCCTCTTTCTATATAACAAGATCTATATATAGGTCTGTATAGGTCTATAAATTCTCTGGTGTATTATGGTTGCATGAGCAGAATTCTTTTATGATGTCATTTGATATACATTGTTCTGTGTAGCAATCAGGCAAAAGAAAGAAATGAAAGGGATATGTATAGGAAAGGAAGAAGTTATTTGAACATGACATAATCCTGTACTTACAAAACTAAAAAAATTCCACTAAAGGATTCATAGAATTAATAACCAAATTCAGCAGTACAGCAGGATACAAAACAAAAATAAATAGCAGTCTTGTACACTAATAATGAATTCACAAAAAAAAAGGACAACAATACCATTCACAGTAGCATCATTAAATACTTAGGAATTAAACTATCTAAGGAAGTAAAAAAATCTCTACAACAAAATTTACATCATTCTTAAAAAACTCATCATAAAATGGAAAGGACATCAGAAAATGGAAAGATAGCCCATGTTCTTGGATAGGCAGAACCAATATAGTCAAAATGGCTGTACTTCTAAAACTGAATATAGATTTAATCTAATCACAATCAAAATATAAACAGCACTCCTCATAATCTAGAGAAAACAATCCAAAAATTCATATGGAACCAAAAGAGACTGAGAATACCAAAAGCAATTCTAGGTAATAGTAGCAAAACAGGAAGCATCACAATCCCAGGCTTGAAAGTATATTGCAAAGGTACAGTGATAAAACAACAGCAACAAAAACGAAAGGTACAGGGATTTAAAAAAAAAAGCAGCATGGTATGGGTACAGAAATGTGGATCAATGGAACAGAACACAAGATGAAGAAACAAACTCAAGCCAGGCATGGTGGCACCCATGTGTGATCCCAGCAGTTGGGAGGCTGAGGTAAGAGGATCATCGTGAGTTCAAGACCAGCCTGGGATACAAAGAGAGCTCAAGGCCAGCCTGAACTACCTAGTGAGATCCAGTCTCAACAAAACAAAACAACAACAAAACCAACCCCAGACACATTTAACTATTTGCTCTTTGACAAAGAGGCCAAAAACATATACTAGAGGAATAATAGTCTGGTTAATAAGTGATGATGGGAAAATTGGATATCTACACTGAGAAGTTTTGGTCTAGACCACATATCTCACCATGCAAGAAACTAAAATAAAAATAGATCAAAGATCTAAATGTTAAAACAGACACAATCTGCTGGAAGATAAAATATGTAAAATTCCAGAAGGCATACATATAGGCCAGGACATTCTGAACAGAACCCCAGTGGCACAAGAAATAATACTGAAAATCAACAAATGGAATCAAATCAAACTAAAAAGCATCTACACAGCAAAAGAAACAACAGAGTGAAGAGACAAGCTACAGAATGGGAAAAAAAATTTTGCCAGCTATTCCTCAGACAAAGTAGTAATCTCTAGAATATATAAAGAACTAAAAAAAATTAAACCCCCCCAAACCAAAAGATCCAGTGAAAAAATGGGCAACTGAAATGAATAGATACTTCTTGAAAGAGGTACAGATAACCATAAATACCTGAAAAATGTTCAACATTTCTAGCCATTACAGAAGTACAAATCAAAACAACACTGAGATACAGTTTTTCTCCAGAAAGGATGGTTATCATCAATAAATCATATAATAACAAATAGTGGAGAGGCTATAGGGAAAAAGGAATCTTACACTGTGGTAGAAATGTAAGTAAGTACAACCATATGGAGATCAGTAGGGAGAATGTTACGGTTTGTGTCTGGATGTCCCCTCAAAGCTTATGTAGTTGCGGGAGATACGCTTTTTGAGGCAGCTGAATCTAGAGTTTGTTATTGGTTCATTGTTTAGTGCTGGGATTAGGGGTGTAAGTGCTACAACTGCCTTAGGGCAAGTAGTCTGCATACAATAAAAGGGAGGAAAAGAGGCTTGCTCTCCCCTTTGCCTCTGTTGCTTTTGCTGTTTTCCACTCACTATGAATGGTTATCCCTCTGCCATGCCACCCTGCCTTGAAGCCTGCTGATTATTGGCTGAAACCACCAGAAACTGTGAGCTAAATAAACCTTTCCTCCTTCAACTTTGGATGTTGGGTGTCTTGTCTCAGCAATGAAAGAAAAGTAACCCAGAGATACTCATCAAAAAATGTGGCACATGCCTGTGATCTCAGCACTTGAAGGCTGAGAAAAGAGGATTGCCACAAGTTCAAGGCCAGTGTAGTTCACACTGAGTTGAAATCAGTGAGTTCAAGTCTATCCTGACTATATAGTGAGACCTTGTCTCAGAAAGAAACAAAACAAACAATACAAATTCCATTTGACCTAGCTATTTCCCTTCTAACATGTGCTAATAAAATAAATTAGGAAATGTATATTACTCTGTGTTAACATTTAATGTACACACACTTTGTTTCTCCTCTTACATTATATGAGTGTGAAGAGGAGAGACGATGTCTTATACTTTCTTAATTCTTTCAGTGCCCAGCAGAACCTAATGAAATACTAAGAAAAGTGATATATTAACCAATAATTATAATCTTTCCTATAAAACCTTTCCTATATAACCAATAATTATAACCTTTCCTATAAAACCTTCAAATACTAGTTTTTGAGCTACATTTGCTTTTATTTTCTCAAAGAGAGAACACTAATGAGCTGTGAAATGACCAAAAATCTGGCAGCAGAGTAGAGAAAGAAAGAAGTAACAGGTTTGTGAATTACACATTCTAGGTAATCAGCTCTTGAATGAGTAAGAGTGGAAGATGTCTTATGGGGAAAAACAGATTTTAAAAACTAATTTTATGACTATAGTATTGCGTTATTATTACTAGATTTATTTTGCACTCTTTGTGTGTGTGTGTGCACGTGTGTGTGTATTGCTAGGGACACAACCCAGGCATGCTAGGCAAGCACTCTACCACTGAGCTACACCCCTGGTCCAATTTCCTGTTTTTAGATAACTTGGGGCCAAACTTACTCATTATTTTGAAAAAATGAAGTTCTCCTATATTATGCTATGTAACCACATGAAATCACATCTTATTGTTGTTCTGGCTTTGTTCCAGTATTTACTTATTCATAATAAATAAATTTATTTGTATTGGGAATTGATCTCACAACCTCATACTAGCCAGGTATGCACTTTGTCACTGAGCTATACCCCCAGAACCTCTCTCCAGTATTTATTGGACTAGACATGAGAATGGTGGTCTAAAGAAATAAAAAACAGAAGTTGTTCTACCTATGGAATTAGGAAGGGGTCTCAAAGAAAAATATTACTTTGAGTTTATTATTTCTTTTTTTTTTCCCTAACACACACATATTTTATTAGTTTCTTCTACAAGAGACAATAACATCAATCTTTTTAACAGAAATTTCAGGTCATGAGAGGTCAAACGGATCCATGGAAGATGAAAATTAAATACTTAAATTAATCAAAAGGCACTGTACGATACCACCTATACCCTACTACCCTGATGGTAGCAGGCTAAGGAAGATTAAACTACAGCAAATTATCTAATGTGAATATTAATGATGACAAAACAGGAAGCAAGTCATTTGGGCCCAAGGGGATTATTTGGCCAGCAAAAGGTCACAATGGCTGTAGCTAAAGCCAAATACAAAGGATTAGGTAGAAGGAGAATGCAAGTTGTATAAGAAAGCAGATGATGGGTCAGGCTCCTTCCTCCCAAGAAACATTTGCTGTACTATATTTATTATCCCCTTCCCCACTTTCACTATCCCACCCAACAGCTGTTCCAGCTGAGCTGCCTACTCCTGCCTTAAAGGCTCCTGCACAACAGGGATAGGTTTGGGACTGCCCTAGGCTTTGTAATTTAGGACCAAATTTAAGAGGACTTGTCACACATGGGCTGGCTCTGTAGCTCATTGTTCTGAACAAAGAACAACCTTAAAGTAGTCACATGCAAAGAAGTCTGAGCTTCCATGATCACATTTAAGTGGCCTTAAACACCAAACTCAAAAAGTTTGAAATATTGCAGCAACTGAGCTCTAGCTTTGACAAAATCAAGGAAGGCAGATTGAGACAATGCAGGTAGGAAACCCCAGCAGTCAGTCTCAATCTGGCTTTTCCCACTTTAGGATAAACTCTAATGCACCTAATGTAACATGTGGAAAGCTACACTGGAGCAAGCTGGGTCTTCCAAATCTGTCATTGAATACCGAGGGAAAATGGGATGGGTTGATTTGATATTTAAAAAGCTTTAGAAGTTGTTCTGTTATAAAGGGACATGACTGAAAAGGTGGGAAACAGATTCCCCATTGTGAGTTCTCCTGATGGCTTCTGCAAGGATCATGGAGATGTCAGTCACCTGTATCTTGGAGCAATGCTTCATCTTGTCCTCCTGAGGTATGGTATTGGTAACTACTACTGCTTCAAAGCAAGCATTGTTGATGCAAGAAATGGCTGGGCCAGACCAAATCCCATGAGTCAAGATAGCATAAACTCTGGTAGCGCCAGCTGAGAGAAGTTTGTCAGCTGCATGGCAAATTGTGCCACAAGTGTCAGCCGTGTCATCCACAAGGATAGCCACCCTATCCTTCACATCTCCCATCAGCACTATGCTGTCCAATTCATTGGCCTTCTTCTGTTCCTTGTGAATCAAAGTCCACATTCAACCGATCTGCAATGGAGGTAACTCTCTTGGCGCCACCAGCATCAGGTGATACAATTGTACAATTCCTCCATTCAGAGATATTCTTCCTAATCCACCTCAAGACAGCTGGCTCTGCATACAAATTATCTCCTGGGATATCAAAAAAGCCCTGAATTTGAGAAGCATGTAGATCCATGGTGATAATGTGGTCTGCACCTGCTACAGACAGCATATTTGCAACAAGTTTGGCTGAGATTGGAGCTCGGCTCTTGTCTTTCTTATCCTGCCGGGCATAAGGGAAGCATGGGATGACCGCAGTGACTTGGCTGGCTGAAGCAATCTTGCAGGCATTAATCATGATCAAAAGCTCCATTAGATTGTCATTGATTTCACCACAACCGCTCTGAACAATGTAAACATCTTCTCCACGTACACTTTCACCAATTTCCACACATGTCTCCTGGTTGCTAAATTTCTTAGTCACTACCTTGCCTAGCTCCAGGCCCAAGCGGTCAGCAATCTTCTGGGATAAATCCTGATGGGAGCTGCCGCTGAAGATTTGGATGTTCGGCCCCTTGGGCAGCTTATTCTAGGCGCTCTTCGTTCAGTAATCACTGCTGCTTTGGAGACAGGAACCGAAGTCGACCCTGCCACTTAAACCAACCGCTTTGCGTTGCTACTCCACCATCTTACCGAGTTTATTATTTCTTAACATATCTTATAAAAAGTACTTGGTATTTGAAACAACCACATAAAATATGCTTCACCTAAAAATGAACAGTCAGCCTACTAGTCCAAAGAAAGCTGAAGAGCACAGGAAGTAGTAAGAGGTTTCAACTGCATTGTCTCTCCTTGGAACTGAAAATTGAGTATCAAAGAAGATAAGTTTATGGATTTATGCAGTTACTGTTTTAGCAAAAGTAGGGGTTGTTAAGATCTAGGTCAAAATTATCACTGTAGAGTCACTGAGTATTTCCCAAATGGACTTTTGTGATGTTTTATTAGGCCAGGCTTACTACCTCATGGTTCTTTGATTTATGTGCTACAATAGCCAAAATATAATTCCCACAGTAAACCTTATCCATATCTGTACTTATAACTATTTTTTTACTTCACAGTGTACCTTGGGGAGATATCTCTGAAAGTTACTGTCCACTGCTATGTTCTTTGTGTCCTGGCAAAGCAAACAAGAAGTACAAAAATAACTTGTAATAAGTTGTATTTCCACACACTTACTTGTCTTGTAGGTGGGGTTTTTATTTTGTTTTGTTTTTTAGTGTTTTGAAAACAGAGTCTCACTGTGTAGCCCAGGCTGGCCTCAAACTCATGGTGCTCCTCCTGCCTTAGCCTCATGAGTGCTGAGATTACAGGCCTGCACCACATGCCTGGATTGTCTTATAGGTGTTAATCTTGAAGCAAAACCCTAAAGTGACCTGAGTATTCCTACAGTCATGATAAACCTTACTCAATGATCACTGCAACTTTCTTTTCCCAAATAAAGAAAAGCAAGAAAAATAGTGGCATATAAAAGTACATATTTTATAAATTATATTTTAGGGTCTTGAAGTTCCTATAGTCTCTTTATCACTTAGAATTATTTTCCCATGAGAATGGTATAATTAATTATGGTTAGGTCCAAGCCACAAAACCTTTTTATAATGTTAGTAGGTGTGGCAGACTAAGTTGATTGAGAAACCATATCTTGTTTTCTTGTCTATTGGCTTATCATGGAAGAACACACATATTTCTACTCTCCTCTCTAGGGAGAGGATTAATATACAATGATTTTTCTGACTCCAGGCAGAAGATTCAGTTACCTAGAATGGGACAGGCTCCAATGAGAAAGGAAGTAGGAATTTGGACATTCAAATGGAAAAGTGGATCTTTTCAGCTCAGAGGGAGAGAGAAGCAGACAAGAGATATTTTATACAAATTGTGAGTACCTATGCCAATTTCCAAATAGACCAGGTTGCTATAGACCACTGGTGGTGGTGTCAGCAAGGCTATCTTGTCTCAGAATTAGTAAAAATACTAATTTATAGTAGGCTGCAACAAGCCAAGAATGTATGTCATAAAGTCTAAGGTTTCTATTAAGAGAACAGTGAAAAAAATATATGACATATAAAACATAAGTAGCAAAAGAAAAAACCCATAATAAATAATAAAAATAAATAAAATCGGTTAAGCCAAAGAAAGGCAAGAAAGGAGATTTTTTTAAAAAAAGGAACAAGTAACAAGTAGGGCAAATAGAAAAAAATAGATTATAGCATTTTAATTGTCTTTTTTAAAATGGTATTAACATTCCATTGAAAGACACAGATTAATATGCTGGCTTTAAAAATTGTATTTGCTTTTTACAAAAGCTACAAGAGGTATAATGTTAACATAGTAACACAGAAAGGTTAAGATTAAAAGAATAGAAAAAGAAGCTGGGCATACATAATAGCATATGCCTGTAATCTCAGCACTCTGGGAAGCTGAGGAAGAAGGATCACAAGTCTGAGCCCAAGCTAAACAATTTAGTGATACCCTGTCTCAAAATAAAATATAAAAAAAGAGCTGGAGATGTAGCTCAGTGCAAAAGTCATGGGTTCAATCACCACAAAAAAAAAGAGATAAAAACATGTTTATATGCAAACTCTAACCCTACCCCCAATAGTTGATATAGCCATAAAATAAAATACAAAATAGACTTTTAGGAGAGAAACATTATTAAAAATAAAGTGAAGAGTTTCATAATAAAAATAAAAGTATCAACCCATCAGGAACATGTGATAATCCTATTTCTATTAATAATTAGCAATATACGTCAAACTACACAAAGGAAAAAGGTAAGAAAACTGCAAGGAGAGAAACAAATCTGCAGTAACAGTAGGAGCTTCTGACATATTTCTAGCAAACAACACAAAAAATGGGCAAAAAACAATAAGAAAACAATAAAATTAACAAAATTGAGATTATGTGGAATATTTCATCCTAAAGCTTCACTTCATATGAACATGAAGCATTTATTGAAGGTGTCAATAACTTAGGCTATGAAACACACCACAATGTATTTCAAAATATTAAAATTATCTTCTTTGAGCAGAGGGAAATTAGGCTAATCATCAGTGATTTCCCCCTCAAAATATAAAGTTCTTAAGTACATAGAAATTAAATAGTACAATAATACACTGCATTGGCCTACATCGCCAGGCTTTTTTTTTAATTTTTAGTCAGGGTTTTGCTAAATTGCTAGGCTATCTAGGCTGGAGTGAAGTTTGTGATCTTCCTGCCTCAGCCTCCCAGACTTAAATAATATTCTTATTTAAATAATATTCTTCTAAAGCATCCATAGGGTAGGAAAAAAAATGGCACAGTAGAGACTGTCAGCAAATTACAGCTTCTCTGGAACCTAGAATTAAGATACCTGGAAAACAACAACTTAGTGAAGAGAAAAAGAAAAGTATATCTCTGGGAATCAGGAGGGAGCTAAAAAAAAAAAATAGAAACTACAGAAAACCTAGAGAAACAAAGCACAACACAGAGAAAGGGACAAAGCAGCTGGGAAAGGAGCCAGAGCTCCTGGGAAGGGGAGGTTATCTCTACTAACACAAGTTAAGACGAGAGGATGGACACGCCCCCAGGAGAAACCACAAACTGCACCAGCTTCATTGGCCCTGAGAAAAGCCCATGGTTATTATTATAAAGTGCAAAAACTGGGGCTTTTCTCTAAAAACGTCTCCTTCCACAGGGCAGGTTAGAATTGGAAAAGAAATCCAGAGCAGCAGTCTTTATACTTGAGGATATTTAATTGGGAGCCATGTTGGGAAGGGGTTGTTTCAGGCTGAGCTAGAGAACAACTCTAGTGCAGAGTTCCGCGGGTCACCTTATAACAGTGACTCAGTGGGAGACGGCCACAAGAGTCAGTGGCAGAGAGAGCACAGGCTAGAGCAGACCTCTTGAAAAGTTTAAACTTAGGCTGGGAAGGTTACGTGGGTCCCGACCTTCTAGGTAGGAAGCCAGGCTGATTGTGTATGGCTCTCAGAAGGGGCTGGGTCTGCAAATGCTAGCATTAAGTCCTGCAGACTTGCCCTCCTGCCTTCAGCCAGCACAGAGCTCTCGGTACTCTGTTTGCTTTTTCCATCTGCCAGGGCGGTCAGGAATAGTGTGTAGCCTGGGGTGTTCGGACAGAGGGGCACCGGAGCAGCGAGGGCACCTCACAAACTCACAGGCCCGTAAAGCTAGGTGGAGAAGGCTGTGACACAGGGAGCACTAAGGGACAAGGAAACTGAGAGTGGCCAGAGTAACTACAGCCCTAGGGCAAACACTATGTACAGACCACACCCAACAGGAAAGAAAGGGCAGGATTCAGCGTTCACACAGGAGAATGTGTATGTGTGTGGAAACCAAACAGCTCTTAGCAGTGACTCATTACCCCTCCCCCATATCTGGCGGATTCCAATCATGTGAACTCTGGACAGAAATCATTCATTCAAAAGCTTAGAGGAATTTTTTTGTGCTCATTTCCTTTTTTTTCTTGTATCAGTTTTTGGGGGTTTGGTGATATTCCTCGTTTTATTTTTTCTTTATTTTGTTCTTTTTCTTGTTTGTTCTTTTCTGTTATTTATATCTAATTCTATTAATTTTCTTTTATTTCTTAACGGGATTCCTTATGTCACTTTTCTCTCCTCTTTTTATTTTTTAAATTTGATTCTATTATTGTCATTGATTTTGTTGCTATAGTCCGGGTGACATAGTTGTTGCTATGCGTTGGTTTTTACTATCTGCCAGTATCTGGTTTGCTTTGTGCCATCTACAATACTGTGGTTCATCTATGGAGAACTGGGTGCTTGGCCAATTATACTGCACCCTCCCCTCCTAAATTAACAGAGGTGGTCAAATCTTGGGGCGGGAATTTAGCTAAGTGGCTTAAGTTCTTGCCTGGCAAGAGTGAGGTCCTGAGTTTGATCCCCAGTACCAAAAAAAAAAAAATCTTGGGACACAGGAAAAGCCAATAGATAGCTGTTCCCACAGTACATCACTGAAAAGCAGTCAACATAACACACACACACACATACACACACACACAAAATCTCCATACTAGAAACAAAATCTTTTCATGATAATTGACCCACAAAACTCAGCACTAAAAATAAATAAATAAATAAATTTTGAAAAAAAAAAAAAAGAAATGTAAGAAGAAAAGGCAACAAAATGCTTCCAGAAACTCCCAACTCCCCCAAAACTGATCCATGGGGCATTAGTGGAAAGGAAATAAAAATGCAAATAGATGAATTATATGAAATGATAAATGAGGACACAAAAAAATAGGTCAATAAGGTGTCCAGTGAGCTCAAAGATGATAGTTCTAAACAAGTAATGGACTTAATATAAAAAAGAAGTATAAAAGACATGAATAAAAAAGACACTAATAAAAAACACTAACAGCAGAAAACATGAATGATCAGTTTAGTAAAGAATTAGTCTATGAAAAGGTATCAACAAAAATCCAGGATATAAAAAATTTCTATCAAAAAGTATGGGCAGCAGAAGTGACAATGTGAAGACAGAGTATCAGAATGCAAATAAGCCAGATGCAAGTGATCATATATTCGGAGATACCTTAAACACAACAAAAGAATGTAGAAAATGGATCCAACAGCTCTAGATGACACAAAGAAGATTAATATAAGATTAATCTGAATTAGTGAAAAATCAGAAGGCAGCACAAATAGCAAAAAAAAAAAAAAACCACCTGTGTACAGAAATAATAGCAGAAAATTTTCTAAATATGTGGAAAGAATTTAACATATAGATAAGCAAGACATTTTGAGACTGAACTAGCCATGGGTAGAAAAGAACTTCACAACATATCACAGTCAAAATTATAGAAGTCCAACACAAGGAAAATCCTAAAAACTATTACAGAAAAGCAGTGACTCACTTGTAAGGTAAACACATTAAAATCACAGCAGATGTCTCAACATAAACCCTAAAGGTGAGGAAAGCTTGGAGTAGTGTTTCAAGCCCTAAAAGAAAAAAAAAATTTCTATCCTAGATTGATTTATCCTGTAAAGCTATCTTTCAAAATTAAGGGAGAAATAAGGTCTTTAAATGGCAAAGAATACCTTAAGATGTTCATGACTACCAAACAAGTACTCCAAAAATTTCAGGATTCAGCAACAGGAAAATAACACAGTAATAGGAATAAGTCAGTATCTTTCATTAATAATACTCAATGTGAATTTCCCAATCAAAAGACATATTGGCAAAGTGAATTAAAAAAAAACCCAATGGTATGTTGTTTACAAAAAACACATTTACTATAATCTGAAAAGAGATTCATAGAACACAAAATCAAAGAATAGAAAATAATATTCTATGTAATAAGAGCCTCAAAAAAAGCAAAAATAGTTATCCTGTTTTCAGGCAAAGTGGAAATCAAGCCAAAACTGATCAGAAGAGACAAATAAAAAGCATATGTATAGGAAAAGAAGTCAAACTATCATTACTTGCAGATGACAGAGTTCTCTATATAGAAGACCCATTTTTCCACCAAAAAGACTCCTAGAATTAATAACCAAACTTAGCTATATAGCAGCATACAAAATCACACAAAAATCAATAGCATTTCTTTATGCCAATAAAGAACTCACCAAGGAAGAAATTTGGAAAACAATATTATTTACAATAGTATCAAGAAAAATCAAGCACTTAGGAATTAGCCTAACTAAGGAAGTGAAAGACCTCCGTGACAAAAAACTACAGCACCCTGAAAAAGAGGATTGAAGAGGGCATCATAAAATTCCTGCTCCTACATAGGCAGAACCAACATAGTTACAGTGGCCAGACTTCCAAACCTGACATGTGGATTTAATGCAGTCACAATCAAAATACCAATGGCATTCCTCACAGAACTAGAAAAAACAATCTTAAAATTCATAAGAAACCAGAGGGAACCTACAACAGCAAAAGTAATGCTGGCCAATGAGAACAAAGCAGGAGGTATCAGGATCATGAGCTTCTAAATTGTATTACAAGGATACAGTGATAAAAACAGCCTAGTATTGGCAAAACAAACAAACAAACAGAAAAGAAATATGGGTCAATGGAACATAACAGAGGCTGAAGAAGCAATTCCAAGAACATTTAATTATCTGATTTTTGACAAAGAAGCCAAAAACATACATTGGAAGAAACATAGCCTCTTTAGTAAATGGTGCTGGGAAAATTGGCTATATACATACACACAAAAGTGAAACCAGACTCATATCTCTCATCATATAGTAACCTAAAATAAAAGATCAAAGATGTAAATGTTAAAACAAGAATACTTAACCTGCTGGAAGATAAAATAGATAAAACCCTGGAAGACATAGGCATAAGCAAGGAACAAATCCTAACTGCACGAGAAATAACATCAAGAATCAACAAATGGGATTATACAAAATTTAATAGCTTCTGTGCAGCAAATGATACTCAACTGAGTGAAGAACAAGAAAATTTTTTTACCTGCTATACATCAGACAGAGGACTAGTATCTACAATATATAGAGAACTCAAAACCAAAAATTGCCAAATGTGGTAGTACACACCTATAAATGCAACATTAAAAAGGCTGAGGCAGGAGGATTGCCATGAGTTAAAGGCCAACCTGGGCTACATAGTGAGTTTAAGGCCACCCTGAACTATATAGTGAGACCCTGTCTCAAAACACAGAACAAAAAGAACTAGACCTTCCAAAATAAAAGACCCAGTCAAAAATGGGCAACTGAAATGAATAGACATTTCTTAGAAGAAGGGGTGTAAATGGCCAATAAATAAATGAAAAAATGTTGAACATCTCTGGGTATTAGGGAAACACAAATTAAACCAACACTGAAATTCCATCTTACTCAGAAAGAATGGTCATTATCAAGAAATCAGTAGTAGCAGATGCTGGTAAGGTTGCAGGGAAAAAGAAACCCTTCTACATTGGTGGTGGGAATGTAAACTAGTAGAATCACTATGGAAATCATTCTGAAGATTCCTCAAAAACTAAAACTAGAAATTCCATCTGACCCAGCTATTCCCCTTCTAGGTATCTTCCTAAAACAGTTAAAGACATCATAAAAAACAATACAGGTATATCCAGGAATCCAGGAGAAGAGTAGATAAAGAAATGTGGTATTGTTAAAATCAGGTTTTATTAAATAAATAAATAAATATATATATATATATATATATATATATATGCAGCACATGCATCATAGTGAATTTGTACTCATACACGATGTAACTTGGTTTTTTCCCCCACTCCCCTACCCACCCTTCAACCCCTCCTTCCCTCTCTATTTACAAAAGCTTTGTCTTCCATGTTTTCCTTCTTTTCTCATTTTTTTACTTTTTTCCTTCCTTCCTTCCTTCCTTCCTTCCTTCCTTCCTTCCTTCCTTCTCCTTTGTTCCTCTCCCTATTGAACATTATTTTCCTATTTCACAATACCTATTATTAAAGAAAATGTGGTACTTATACTCTGCTATAAGGAAGGATAAATTTGAGTCATTTGCAGGAAAATGACTGTACCTTGAGTTTTCTTTTTCTTTCTTTTTTTTTTTTTTTTTTTTTGAGACAAGGTCTTGCTATGCAGTTCAAGTTGGCCTTAAGCTCACTTTGTAGCCCAGGCTGGTCTCGAATTCCCAGGATCCTCCTGCCTCAGCTTCCTGAGTGCTGGGATTACAAGTGTGCACCACCACGCCTGGTTTGGATGTACCTTGAGACATAATGTTAAATATCATGTGGTTTTATCATATGAGAAACCTAAATTACAATGAAGAGCAAAATAAGATAATAAGAAGAGAGATAGATCTTTCTCAAATTGGAAGGGGATTAAGAGTTGGAGGACGAGAGAAGGAAGGGAGTGAAAGGGGAAGTAAAAAGAATTAAAATGGTTTATGTACATGTACCAGCTCCCCATAATGAATGTACTCATTATGTACTGCAAACATGTACTGCTAGTAAAAATAAAGCACATATATACCTTGGTCATGCTGGGCAAGTTGGTGCATATCTTGTAATCCCAGCTGCATTGATGATGAGACAAGATCACTAGTTTGAGGCTAGCCATGGTAATTTAGCAAGATCCTCCCTATCTCAAAAACAAAACCAAAAGTAGGGCTGGGGATATAGCTCAATGGTAGAAAGCCTTGGATTAAGTTCCCTTAGGAGGTTGGAGAGCCAAATCAACAATGCCAAAGAAGAAATCACCACAAAAACCAGGAAATAATTTAAAATAAATCATAATAAAATAATGACACACACTAGGGGTTTAACTAAGTCTACTTAAATTGTTAAGTTCCTTCCTCCTCTTCTTCCCTCCCTGCCCTTCTTTCTTAGTGGTAGAGATCAAACCCAGAACCTCATGCAGGCAAGGCTGTACCACTACATTTCTCATTCTACTGAGGGACTTACAATCTTTAGAGCTGAGATTTATAGCTTTAAATAAGAATTGCCTAAGTATCTACCTCAAGATGTTGAGAAAAAAAACCCACAAACTTGAGAAAGCATAAAAAAGAAAGGAGTAAGAACTAAAATAAATGAAAAAAGGGTACAGTAACTGAAAATGATAGAAACAAAGTATCCCCAGTAAGACTAATCATACAAAAAAATTAAATTCGTAAAAAGGAAACAGGCATAAATCATCGCCGTTAGACCCTAGAAAAGGAATATCACTGTGACTCCCACAGGTATTACAATGGTGAAGAGAAAATATTTGGACAATTTAATGACTTGTAGTCAGGGGTTACAAGGGAAACAGTTTAATACAGGACACATAATTTATAGAATTAATTTAAAATAGTCACCCAAAGAGTCAAACACCAAAAAGTGTAGGAAATTTGTCCACACACTAAAGACCCAAAGAATCCAGCTGAAGACCTGGATCCTATGGCAATGTTCTGCATGAGTCCAACTGGAGGCCTAGAGTCCACGACAATGTCTCATGCAAGTCTGTTTCACAAATCTGTGTTGGGAAGGCCCAAAGCTAGAACGCTAGAATGTCTGTGCCAGTGGGATGAAGGATCTGTGGCAGTCTGCTGAGAGATCTGCACTAGAACCAGGAAGTGATGTTTAAAATAAGGACCAGAGCTTCCCTGAAAAGTACCACTGTTATCCTCAGTGACAACCAGGTCCCAAGCTCCTCCAATGATGAGAATAGCCAAGTTCATATGAGGAAGTGAAAAGCTTTTGCAGGAGACTGAACAGCATTCATCTTTCCCTCTGGAGCCAGGAAGGGATGCTCCAAGTAAGGACCAGAGCTCCCTCAAAGTGAACTGTAGCCATTTTCTGCGACAACAGGGTCCTGAGCTCCTCCAATGATGAGAATAGCCAAGTTCATGTCAGGAAAGAAGCTTGAGAAAGTCCTCCAGGAGAGCCAACGGCAACAGGAGAACCAACAACACACACTTCCTCCTCTCCAGTTCTCCTTTTCATGTTGGCAGCATCCTCAGGTGGGCCATCCACACCCAGCACCATGCTGATTCAGTTCAGCTGAGTGTTACAGGTTGACCACCAGTTGTCAATACACTACAATCACAATAAATTAGAAAGTCTAGATGAAATAGGAAATTTCTGGAAAAACTGGATTTATCAAAATTGACCAAAAGGAAATACCAAAAGGTTTAGCTGAAGAGTTATTGCCTACTAAAAAAAAAAAAAAAAAAAAAAAGAAAATAGTGATTTAAATTCTGCATATAAGTTTCCAGATTCTGATAGTTCCATCAGAAATTCTTCTAAATGTTTCAGGACAAAATATCACCAATATTATACAGTGTCTTTCAAAAAACAGAAAAATTGAATACTTACCAATTTGCTTTATGAGACCAGTGAAATACGATTAAAATCTTGTAAAATCTGAGGTCAGTACAAGAAAGGAAAATTATAGGTCCATTTTCTTCCTTTTTCCTTCCTCTCTGGGTTCCTTCTTCTTGCCCTTTCTTTCCCCTTTCCTCCCCTTCTCTGCCCTCCCTTTGCTTCCCTGCCCTCTGTTCCTTTTCATTTCCTTCCCTTCCATTCCTCTCCCGCCTCCTTCTCGTTCCCTACTTTCTCCTGTTCTCTTCCTCCCCTTCTCCTTTTCCTTCCCTTTCCTCTCTCCTCCCTCTCCCTCTCTCCCCCACCTTCCTCCTCCTTCTCACTCTCTCTTCCATATTGGGGATTGAACCCTAAGCCTTCACACTGAACTACATCCCCAGTCTAAACATTTGTTTTGTTTTGTTTTGTTTTGTTTTGTTACAGGGCCTTCCTAGGTCACTAAATTGCCTAGGCTGAGCTCAAACTTGTGATCCTCCTGCCTTAGGCTTAGACTGCAGGCATGTACCAGCACGCCTGACTTTTTAATAATTTTTAAAGGATTTTTTTCCAGTCCAGGATTAAACTCAGGAGCACACACTGCATTTAGTTGTCGTGTCAACATTATGAAACTATCTTTTAAAAGAAATCATGATGACATCTTGAAGAGTACAGACCCATTATTTTGTATAATGTTCAACTAATGTTTCCTCATGATTAGATTCAAGTCATGCATTTGAGGAGAAATACTACAAAGTCATGCTACTTTTTTTCATACATCACTTCAGGATGTCATTATTGGTAATTAAAATTCTTTTCAATTTTTATTTTTTGTTAGTGCATGTTCCCAGTATGATATTGTTAACTTTAATCACTTACTTAAGTTATTGTCTCTCACATTTCTTCATTGTAAATGTATAACCTTCCCTCCACAATTAAAACTGTTTTGAGCATAGATACTTTGACTTACATAAATATCTTATTTCTCACTCAATTTTTGCTTACTAATTATTAATTTTAAATTTGTAATACATAATATTTATATTCCATGTATAGAATTGGTACAAGCATATAACGCATGTTAATTCTTTTTTACTCCCTTTTTAAATCCTTTTAATTTCCTTTTGATCCCTTCTTTTCCTCTTCCCTCCATTTTGAGAAAGACCTCTCTCCCTTTTTCCTGTTATCTTTCTTTATTTTGCTTTTTATTTATAATTTGGGTTTCTCATATAAGAAAAATGTGATATTTAAGCTTGTGTGTTGATTTATTTCACTTAGCTTAATGATCTCAAGGTACAACTATTTTCCTACAAATGACTCAAATTTATCCTTCCTTGTAGTAGAGTAGTGCTGCATTGAGTGTAAATGTCACATTTTCTTTAGCCATTCATCTCCTGATGGACATCTAAGGTGCTTTCAAGATTTAGCTATTATGAGTTGTGCTACTATAAACATGGGTATACCCGTATTTTGGTAATATGATGTGTTTAACTGTTTTAGGAAGATACCTAGAAGGGGAATAGCTGGGTCAGATGGAATTTCTAGTTTTAGTTTTTGAGGAATCTTCAGAATGATTTCCATAGTGATTCTACTAGTTTACATTCCCACCACCAATGTAGAAGGGTTTCTTTTTCCCTGCAACTTCACCAGCATCTGTTATTATTGATTTCTTGATAATGACCATTCTTTCTGGGTAAGATGGAATCTCAGTGTTAGTTAAAAATTGCATTTCTCAAAGGTCAGCAATGTCAAACATTTCTTCCTTTGTACTTCTAAGAAGTTTCTATTCATTTCAGTTGTCTTATTTTTGTTTGGATCTTTTATTTTGGGGAGTCTAAATTTTTTGAGTTCTTCATATATTCTAGATATTAGTGCTCTGTCTAGAAATAGTGAGCAATTTTTTTCCCTACTCTGTAGGTTGTCTTTTGACTCTATTAACTGTTTTCTTTAATGTGCAGAATCTTTTAAATTGATATGATTCTGTTTGTTGATTCTTGGTATATCTTGCTATGCATCTGTTGCCCTCTGATTTTAACATATTTTGAGGATTCTTTCCTGAATTAATGATTACAAAATGATTTTCTGAATGAGCTCTTACTTACAGTTGTTACTTTTATAGGATTCAAGTATAAAGAACTTTTCTCCCTCTTTGTCCATCAATTCATTTATTGTTAATTTATACTAATATTTACTTCTAAAAATTGTACTAATTCATAGATTTTTATTTTGGTTAATGGGTCATAATTTGGGTGTATTTTGATGCTCTAGTTTTCTAAAATTTGATGAGTTGGAGTTTCCCCCCTCTGTTTCCTATGCCCTTTTTCTGTGTTCTCATTATTTTAGCATTCCTCACTTTTTTTTAATGGAAAGAATGCCAATTTCACTGCATTAGCCTAATTGGGGAATAAAATAAGAAGAATGGGGTTGATAGCAGGTATGAAGGAAGAGAGTCAAAATGCATGATGTTGAAGCTCCTTTCAGCCTCCCATACAGTCCTTCAGTCACTGTGGCTGAACTTTGATTAGCCAAGATGCAAACTAACAGCTGCAGTCAGACACCTGTTCTCTACTGGGGCACTCAGGGACTCTTCAGCTGCAATGTGGTAAGGTCTACCAAGTTGCTCTTAGGAAGAGTTATTCTGTCAGGAAAGAAATTTACTACTGTATCAAAGAACTGAATTCTTTGAGCATAGGTGTGAACTATTTCCAAAAAACTTAGGGCTATAAAGTCAGAGACAGATTTGAATATGGCAGAAGCTAAGATCTGGAAGTCTTTTTTTTTTTTTTTGGATCCAAATGGTCTACAATTATATAAAGATCATTCGTAAATATTTTAGAGCACTAGAGGGATCCATAAGCCTCTTCTTCAAACCTGTGTTTTCTTATGATGTACTTGAAATGTCTCAATAAGTTATCTTTTGAAGGTCCCACAAATTTCAGTAATTAGAGTTATGGTTTGTGTTTGGATGGACCCCCAAGCCTCATGCAATCATGAAAGCAGCTGAGTCTAGCATTTGTGACTGGTTTGTTGTCTAGCACTGGGATTGGTGGCGTGAGTGCTGCAGCCATCCAGGGGCAGATAGCTGGCTTATACTCTAAGGGAGAAAAGGAGACATGCTTTCCCCCTTTTGCCCTTTCGCTCTTGTCACTTGCAGCCACCATGAATGGCTGCCCCTCAGCCATACCACCTTGCTTTAGAGCCAGCTGATTTTGCACTGAAACCTCCAAAACTGTAAGTTAAATAAACTTTCCCTTGCTTCACTTTGAGGTATTTTGTCTCAACAATGAGAGAAAAGTAACTAAGACAGAACTTGGTACCAAGATCTTGTGGGATTGTAGCTGTAGCTATACTTGACCATATGGTTCAAGAGCCTTTGGGAATGGCTTGTGGAAGAGTTTGGAAAAGTTTGGAGATGTTACCTAAAAAAATAGCAGAGGAACAGTTTAGGCTATTCTGCATGTGAGATTCTGGCCAAACTCACAATGTTTTAAATCATTCTTCTGGGCTCTTTGCTTTTGATTTGCAACATAAATCTGGCTTAAAGCCCCCAACAATAGCCATGCCACCACCTTAACATTTGATTGCCTTGAAATTTCTTCTGCCAGATTAATTAGTCATTGCTCTTAATCTTAGTCTCAGGAAAAGTCTCTGGACATGAGCAAAATGCAGACAAACTTTCTACTAAGCCATAACATACATCATGTAGAATCCAACAACAAATGCAGTCCTTCCTATCAGCAGAAACCTCCTGAGCCTGGTCTTTACCATCAAGCTTTCTATCCACCTTCTGCTCTCTTGAGCTCAGACCATCATCTCAATTCTGTCTTGGTTACTTTTCTCTCATTGTTGAGATAAAATACCTGATTCCCAAAGTGAAGCAAGGAAAGGTTTATTTAACTTACAGTTTTGGAGGTTTCAGTCCATAATCAGCTGGCTTTAAGGCAGGGTGGTGTGGCTGAGGGACAGCTGTTCATGGCTGCTTCAAGTGACAAGAGTGAAAGGGCAAAAAGGGGGAAAGTATGCCTCCTTTGCTTCCTTATAGTGTAAGCCAGCTACCTGCCGTTGGGTGGCTGCAGCACTCACACCACCAATCCCAGCGCTGGACAACAAACTGATCACAAATGCTAGACTCAGCTGCTTCTGTGATTGCGTGAGGCTTTAGAAGCCTTCCAAACACAAACCATAACAACTAAAATCATCAAATCTTGTCCTTGGAGAGAAAGATTTTCCTGGATTCCCACCAAATAAATAATAAAACTTGTAACTAACTGTAAACCAGCTGATGGGTAAATCTTGGTCATTGTTCTTCTTCCTGTCTACTTTTACTTGGATTGTCTTTTGCAACTTGATCATTCTCATAGGCAGAAAACTATTCCCCACAATGTCATAAATGCAGAATTAATTTCTGACATTCTTTTCCTTGTTTTTATTGTCTTTACTGAGTCCAGTTAAGACACACATTTCATTCAGTTCTGGATTGATAGTTGCTTTCTGTGTGAATCCTGTGATTAGAATAATCCTAGAGTCTTTCTTGGTGATATCTGGTATTATATCTACAGGATCAGAATCTACATCACAACTAAAGAAATCATTCAAATAAGTCTTTGATCACTGGCCTTCAAATATTTATAAGCAATGATTTTTTTTTTAGTGGAATAAAATGCCAGAGCATTTCCTCATTTTCTAGGACAAAAAAATATTCCAGACACCACATTATTTATTCCAGTTTTCATGTTTCTGTATATTGTAACTCACTTTTCTGATAGTGAGAGACCTGGCTCATATCTTCTGGAGTGTGTACAAAAACTTCTAGAGAAATATCATACTTAATAGTAAAATAGTGACAGCTTTCTCTTTAACATGAGGAATGAAATGAGAGTGCCTAATGTTATTATTTCTGTTGAACATTTAGTGAGAGATCCTAGCCAGTAAAGTAAGAAAAAAATTGAAAAGATGCTAAAAGAAAAATTTAAACTGTTATTTTTGTTTTGTATCATGAATCAAACTCAGGACCTTGCACTTGCCAGGCAGGCAATTATGCTGCTGAGTTATATCCCTGGCCCCTTAACCTGTTACTATATGACACAGCACACATGTATGAAGAGGTTGTAAAAACAAAAAGTATAATGTCACTTTGTATCTTATAAATAATATTTCTTAAAGAGGACACAAGAAACGTGAAATATATAAGAAAAAATATAAATGTAATAATTTTTGCTCTTCATAAGTTACGAAAATGAAAATGTAGGACTGGGGATATAGCTCAGTGACACAAGCTCCAGCCCGGCAAGTGCGAGCTTGTGAGTTCAATCCCCAGTACCAAAAAAAAAAAAAAAAAAAAAAAAAAAAAAAAAAAAAAAAAAAAAAAAAAAAAAAAAAGAAAGACAAAAAGAAAAAAAAAGAAAATGCAAGCCTCAGAAGAAAATAGTGACTAAATGTATTCCTGATAGAAGATGTATATCAAGAACAATAAAGACTTCATCAGCGGATTGTGGGGTGTGCCGGTAATCCCAGTGATTCTGGAGGCTGAGACATGAGATTGCAAATTTGAGGCTCAGCCTGTGGATTTAATGAGACCCTGTTTCAAAAAAATAAAAAGAACTGGGGTTGTAGCTCAGCACTCCTTGGATTTAATCTTCAGTCTTATGAAAAGAAAATAAATGCATATATGCATAAATAAGACCAGAGGTATGGCTCTGGGAGTTCCACCTCTTGTACTGAAAAAAATACACATATGCATGTACATAATAAAGAATCACAAAATACCAATAAGAACTCAGAGTAAAAGAACTTGATTTATAGAGGCTGGGGATTTAGCTCAGTAGTTCAAGCACTTGCTTGGTAAGCACAAGGTCGTGAGTTTAATCCCCGGTACCAAAAAAAAAAGAACTTGATTTATGAAATGGACAAAAGATTTTAATAGACATTTCATTGAATAGCAGAAAATAGATGAAAAGGTGCTGTGTTGGTCATCAGAGAAATGCAAATTAAAACTGTCATAAGATGTTTATGCTCTTACTAGAATGGCTTGCATTTACAAGACAGACAATACCAAGTGCTGACAAAGATGTGGAACAATTGGAGCACTAATATATTGCTCTTGAGAATGTAAATAGCATTGCCACTTTGAAAGAGACTGACAAATTCTTATAAAGCTAAACATACACATTCCAAGAGACCCAGACATTCCAATCCTAGATATTTTTCTTTTTTTGTTGGTACTGGGAGTTGAATCTAGAGCCTTTCCACTGAGTTACATTCCTGCCTCTCACCCTTCTTTTGAGAAAGTCTTACTAAATTCCCCAAGCTAGGTTTGAATTTGCCTTAGCCTCCCAGAGTGCTGGAATTACTGGCATGTGCCACCATGTCCAACTCTACAAATGTATTTTTAGAAAAATGGAAACATGTCTAATATATACAAACACAAGTACTCAAATATTCATTTCAGCTCTATTTGTAATGGCTCCAAGTTAAAGACAACAAAATGCCCATTATAAGATAAATGGATAACCAAATTGAGAGAAATCCATATAATTGAATACTACTAAGCAGTAAAAAACAATGAAGTAATAGAGATGGAATTTCAGAAAACTTATGCTCAGTGAAAGAAGCCAGGTGTGAAATACAACCTACCAAATTATAAGTGAATTTCATTTCATTGTATGAAATTACATCTTGATGAAGTTGATAAAAAAATCAAAAACTTCAACAGATGTTTCATACATGAGAACATCCAAGTGGTCAACAAACATGAAAAAGCACAAATGAAAATCAGAATGAGATATAGTTATACTCCCGTTATGTTGTCTAAAGTAGAAAATTGAAATATGAAGGATTGCTGAGAATGCAAAGCAACAAGAACTCATCTATGCTGTGGTGAGAATGTGAAAGAGTATACCACCACCCTGGAAAACTGTTTGGCAGTGTTTAGGGAAGCTGAATCTATAAAATTAAACCCAGCAATTATAGTCCTGGGTGTAGTAGCTACAAATTAGAAACAGCCCAAGTGTCTATCAGTAGTAGAATAAATGAATAAATCTGGTAAATCTGTAAAATGCAACTCAACATAACAATGAGAATGGGTGAGGTGGTGTTAGATATGACATAAAGGGTGTTGTAAACAATAATTATGAAAGAAACCATACCTCAATTTAAAAACAGAAACTGTAAGTTAAGTTGATAGATGTCAGGATTATAGTTACCTGACAGAGTGTAATAATTGGGTACAATCTTATGAGGTCTTCTAGAGCACCAGTGGTCCTCTTTGGGCTTCATAGCAGTTACATGGATGAGTTTATTTTGTGAAAATTTGTTGAGATTCTACCCTTATGATTTATGGCATATTCTTTGTCATGTTTAATGTCACTTTTATTTAAATAGTTATCAAACTGTATAACAATCATAACACAGAGGCACAACATATAACTAAGTCAGTCCTACTAATAATCTGAATTTGCCTGATCTAATAATATCTTTTAAAGGAAATCCAAATATATAAAACAGGAAATCATTTTTAGAACAAAAGAAGCATTTATAATATAGCACATCAAATGCATGAAAGGAGTAAGGATAACATCACAGCCGATCCATTTTCCAAATTTAAAAAACTATCTTAAGGAAAGGACTCAAAGAACAATGCTGGTTGCGAATATGTTCACTTAAAACATTACTTCTGCTTGCAAAACACTAAAATTAGTACAAATATCCAACCATTGAATCAATATTTTATAAATTATGATATACCAATATAAGATAGTAACATATATTAAAATGATGATTATAGAACCTTTTAGAAACATGTATTAAAAAGATGACTATAGAACCTTTTAGAAGCCCTATTTTTGCAGATAAAGCTAGATAGAAAAATCTAAGTGTAAAACTAAATATATGTCATGTTTCTAATTATATAAAAATGGACCAATAAATAATGTGAACAAATAAAAAACAATTGTATTGAAATGGTGTTTATGGATTTAGGGAAGTAAATCCTCATGTTCTCCAATATTCTTTATTATTATTAGGATCAGTTAGAGTTTGCTATTGTTGTAAATAACAGGATCTAACTTCAATTTAAAAGGGGTTTATAGAAATAGTTTAGAAAATTTAAGGAGGTGCCAAATGACCAAGAGGAAGAGGAATTGGGATGGCTGCAGAGGAATTACAATTAATCAGCTCTCTAGAATTCTGCCTCCTGATGACTAGCTTTAAATCCTTTCTGTTCCTTTCCTTCCCCTCCTCTGCTCTCCCTTTTCATTCCCTTCCATAGGTGTTAACCTCAAGAATTCCCCAATTAAAACTCCATACCAATATCAACATCAGAATCTGTTTCCCAGAAGACCCTCTGGGAAAGACTATACTTGGAGGATTGGAATTTGTGTGCCTTGTGGTTAGCAGTCAAGAGGAAGAAGGGTGGCTGAGAACTAGCATGCTTAGTTTATCCTTTCCAAATGTACAAATCGTGAGTCACTCCCTGTAGCTTCCCTGCAATAGAATGGTTAAATGTGTAGAGAGGTGCCAACATTTATATCACTCAGGCTTCTTCAATAATGTAGGAGGTACTAGGATAATAGTTAATGATGTTAAGGAGCTTGACTCATTAAGAATTAATGCGTTGGATATAGCTGAGGAAAAATTGGGCCAGTCACAAATTACTCCTAGATCTCTGACTTGGGCAATTTAAGTTTTAAATTGATGGGCATAGCATTTACTGAGGACTAGAAAAAAACAAGTGTGAAGGAAACCATAAATTTAGTTTGAGGTACTTTAGGATGTCAGAGCAGAATTGTTCATTAGGCAGTTAAAGATACAAGTCTAGAGTTCAGAAGTGTGACCTGAAGTACTAATATAAATGTATTTGTCGGTAACCAGTATTCCAATAGGTATATAGAGAAATAATTTTAGTAGTCAATTTATTTTTTCAAAAGATCCAATGACTGTGGCTGGGGATTTAGCTCAGTGGCATAAGTGCCTGCCTGGCAAGCATGAGATCATGAGTTCAATCTCCGGTACCCAAAAAACCCCCCAAAAACAACAAAAAAAACCCACAAAGATCCAATGACTTCTACTTAGTACTTTCAGAGATTTGAGAAATATTACCTACCTCAAACAAGATCAAGGATACTATAAATAGAATGATCAGAAATATAAGGTAATATTGGTCTGTTAGTCAGATTTGTGTTCCTCTGACAAAATACCTGAAAAATGCTTTAATCGGAAAAGGTTTATTTTGGCTCACAGTTTCCGAGGGTACAGTCCATACTCAACTAACTTTGTTGCTTTAGGCCTGTGGCAAGGCAGAAACATCATGGCAGAGAAAAGCTGCCCAACTCATGGCAGCCAGGAAGCAGAGAAAGAGGGAAAGAGTCCAAGAGAACAGAGCCAAGGACAAGCTACATCCTTTGAAGGCACACTTGCAGTGACCTACTTCCTCCAACTAGGTGAGGCCTCCCAACAATCCAATCAGCACATGAACTCATCAATAGATTAATCTATTGATGAGGTTAGCACCCTCACGATTCAGCCACCTCTCTAAAATTCCACCCTTTATTGCTGCCTTGGGGGCTAGGCCCTAAATATATGATTCTTTGGGGAAGCATTTGGGATTTGAAACTGTAACAATGGGCAAGATTTATTTTTTGAAAAAACTCTGGAAGGATTAGAAGATAGAGTTGAGAAAATGTCCCAGAAACAAGAATATGAGGGAAAAGGTGACAAACATAATGGGTAACACTGTCATGGTTCTTTTTTCTCTGTTCATTTTTGGATATGTTTGTGGACCGGTCTTTAGCCAGAAATTCATATGAGAAGTAGGCATATAAAAAAAAGGGTTTAGTGTTAAGATAACAGAAAGGTCCAGTCAGGGGCAGAAGTGGAAGGGGAGGTTTAAAAAAAGGAATAAATGATAGGCATTCCCTAGAAGACCAGAAGGAGTAGACCCAAAGCCCTGGTGCAGGAGGTACTTTAAATGGGGAGGAACACTTTCCTCATGAAGGATGGAAAAAATACCAAGCACCCTGTGATTGTGTGGGATGGAAAAAATATGTGCAGGTGCCAACTACCTCATAAATGGGGTGACTGGAAGTGAAGAAAGCTGCCTTCTGATGCTTTCATTTTTCTATGAAGCATGGACACTTGTGAAAGCATACACAGTGGGTGAGTGTGGTAGTGGGTAGTGGTAACGAATTGGGATGTGGGAGAGAAATTTGAGGAGTGTTAATATTTTTTGAAACAGGTTGGAGGGGGAGGGGAGAGCTGCTTAGGAAAACAACAATGAGTGCCAGGCTAGTGTGAGGGCTGAGGGGATCTGAGGGTAGATTTGCTCATTAGTGCCCACACCGGGAATCAGTCACTACCTTAGGGAAGACAAGCTGGCCTTAGAATGAAAAGGTGTCTTAGTTCTTCAGAGAACAGAGTTGTATAAAAGAAAAGCAGTAAAACCTCCTCCTCTAGTTACAGATCTCATTTTCATCAGCTCCCCAATCCTGCTTACTTCCCTTTGATGTTTACAAAGGGACATGTGATTATGTAGGGGAAAGGTGAAGGGTATAATAAACCAGGGATGCAGGAGAAGGGACAGAAGGAAGAGCACACAAGCCCAAACAAGGGAAGGCACAGTGTGAATCCAGATGCCAGCATAGTCAGGGGACAGGGCTTCCTGGTGCACCTTTCATGGTTGGGTCTCCCAGGCGCAGGGGCTCACTGGGGAATCAGTCACACAGTTGTCTCTGATGCTCTGTCTTCAACTGTAGCAGAGCCTGGCACAGTACAGGTGCAAAATAAATATTTGGTGAATAAATTAAGTCCACAGTTGCCAGCTATTTCACATTGCCTTTTGTCTCCTCCTTTATAAAAAGCTTAATGGCAGTGTTTGGGACTGCTGAGCCTTTTCAAAAGACAAATCGTTCTACTGCTGCTCCCAAGGACCCACCGCCCACCTTCCTGATCAGAACTGCTCCTCTCTGTTCTCTGGGGAGAGAAGGCACAGCTTGCTTTGTAAGAAACTTGCAGAGGAAATGGTGCAATCTGGGCTGTTTTTCATCTTTTAACCTCATTTCTTAAGTTAAACAGAAATTTAAGGCATCTTAGGAATATGAAACTTCTCCGGTATGATTTTTATTGAGTTTTGTTTGGAACCAGCTGAAATCCTGAAGGGCCGTCAAGCCGGCCGAGTATAAAAGAAAATGAAAAATAACTTAAACAATCCTAGCCAAAGTCTGAAAAAGATATCTAGAGCAGCTGCTATTTTTTCTTTCCCAGAACAGTTTGCCTTTCCTCCAGTTTGCAATTGTTATAGGATTGTTTTAGATTATTCCGGGGTAGAAAAATAAGAAGGAGGAGGGAATTCAGTGTTCTAGAAGTATGATAGTATGATGTGGTTAGCTGTACTTTTTAAGCTTTATAATTTACATGCTAACTTTCATTAGAATGCTACTGACCAGCAAGCACAGTTTTTATTCCTAACATTCTCTTTAGGTGCTTGTTCATGACACCTGGATCCCCTTTTCTCTTGATTCCATCTATTTTTATGGTCCATAGGTCATCTCTCCAGGGCTTCATCTGGGCATGGAGGAGCCATTTTGTCTGCTTTACATTTATCCAAAAAGAGTTCAAAGAAAAACCGTACACAATCTGCCAGATGGGCAGAGAACACTTTGTTGTACTAAAAATTTTCCAGCAATGGTATCCCCAGCTTGCCCTTTAGCTGTGAGCAGGGCTCAAAGTTGACAAGCATTTCCCCTAAAGTCTCCACCTCTTCACTGCCAAGACTGGCTTGGCTGGTTACCAAAGGCACCCAGGAGGTGGGAGGAGGCACCCTATAAAGGGATACTTGGCTTGTGCCCTCCTTCCTGCCCAGTGGTGGATGACCTCCCCACAACCCTGCTGGATGTGAGCAAGGAACTGAAACTGATTTTCCCGTGGTCAGTCTGGGTGGATGTTGAATCCAGACTAAAGCGCAGAATTGTGGCACGTGGGCCTGGTCTGCGGCACGCTTGGTTGAGTCACAGCTTCATCAGGAATGCAGCTAGTCTGGAATGCAAAGCAAGGGTTCAGATGCCTGAGGCAGACCAGGGACTTAGACAGGGGAAGGTCTTCTTTCAAAACATAGTGGAAACCTACAGTCAATAAGAGCTATAAATAGCCTTAAAAAAATCATACCATACAGATAATTCTATTTCTCTTTCTACTCTTATTTCATTTTAAATTATTTCTTTGCAACAAATACAGTTTTTTTTTCTCTCTCTCTCTCTCTTCCTCCTTTTCTTTTCAATGGGGTCTTCTTGTGTGTAGCCCAGGCTGGCCTTGAATTTGGAGTGATCCTCTTGCCTTAGCTTCCCAAGTGTTGGGATTACAGGTGTGTGCACCATCACACCTGACCACAAACACAGTTTTCAATTTGAAGTGTATCTTTTTTTCAGATATGTCTGCATATTCAGCTGTATCAATATATTTAGATATTTCTTTTTCATATATCTGCATTTACCTGTATTATCTATCTGCATGTATATACGTACCCATGTAATACATGGATATGTGTATCTATGGCTTTATATATGTCTGTTCTATCTATCTGAGAAGAATTCTGCTGTGTCTAGTCTTAAATGGTATTGCATAGATTGTTTTTCAACCTGCTTTTTTTTTTTTTAAATCTGAGCCATGGTGCTGGGGATTTAGCTCAGTGGCATAAATACTGGCCTGGCAAGTGCGAGGTTGTGAGTTCAATCCCCCAGTACAAAAAAAAAAAAAAATCTCCAAATGATATTTAATCTGAGCCATGTCTCTTAGAGTCTTTTCTGTTAGTATGTTTTTATTCTTTTTAACTAATGTACATTTTTACATAACTCAGATGCATTGTGGTGTATTTAACTGTCTCTTTTGATGATCATTTAAATTGCTATGCTATCTAGTTTTACTATTACAAAGTGCACTAGAGTGAAAAACTTTGTTCCCTTTTTTTTTTTTGCACATATTCAAATATCTCTCTAGGGCAGATAGTAAGGTGTGAAAGATGGTCAAAAGATGGGTACACTGTGTAGTAGAAGACTACTATACAATTTGTTTTCCAAAAAGATCAGCCAATTTATATTCCCAGCAGTACAGTAAAAGAACACCTGTTTTCCCATATGTTTGTCAACACTTAATCTCAGTCTTTCTTGTTACCAATTCAGTGTGTGAAAAAAGTCATCACCTTGTTCTTTCTATTTTAAAATGTTGTGCATATTAGTTATACAGAATAATGGGTTTTGCTTTGGCATATCTGTGCACATATAATATACTTTGATTAATTTCACCTCCATTACCTTCTTTCCCTTCCTTTTTCCTCCTCTTCCATCCTCTTCCTCTGCTCTAGTAGTCTCTGTTCTACTCTCTTGTTATCTGTTTTTTCTTTCTAGTTTTTTTTTTTTTTAAGATTCAACATTTTAGAGAAAGTATGATATTTGACTTTCTGAATCTGGCTTATTTCACTTAACAAGGTGCTCTTTTATATGTATTTATTTTTTGGTCTTTTTGAGACAAGTTCTCATTATGTAGTTTAGGCTGGTCTGGAACTTGTAGCAATCTTCCTGCCCCAGCCTCCCACAGGCTTGTGCCACCAAGCCCAGCAAGATGCTCTCTTGTATCCTTTTGTGTTTATCTGCATTTTTCCCAGCACTGATTGGTAAGATTCAGCCCTTTTTCAGATGTTTATTTGCCATTCATGTCTTCTTCTTTTGTGAATTGCTTGTTCACATTCTTGCCCAATTTTCTGTTTTGCTTGTCTTTTTCTAAGGAACATATAAGAGCAAGACTTTGGTTACAGACATTTCTTGCAGCACTTTCACCCAATCTCTCTGGAGACTTAATTTCCTTTAGAGTTTCTTTTGTTGAACAGACTTAAAGTTTTGATACAATAAAATTTATTAACTGCTTTCTTTAGGACTTTGGCATTTTGCATATTGTTTTAAGCAGTCTTTCTTTCTTTTAAGGTCATGAATATGGTCTTGCAGTAAGTCTGGGTAATATAAACATTTTAAATGAGATATTTTTGTGGTGGCCCAAGCCCTGTCTGAATTACTGCAGAGGCTTCCTACCTGGCCCACTGCTGCACTCATGCTCCTTTTTGGTCTTAGTACATCAAACTGTGGCACTTTGAATCAAATTCTCCAGTAGCTTTACCTATCACCTCCAATAAAAGCTAAAGTCCTTAGCATGGGGCCAAACACACCCTCCCACACCCAGCATCTACCTGGCCCCATTCTCTCTCTCTCTCTCTCTCTCTCTCTCTCTCTCTCTCTCTGTCTCTCACTCTGTCTCTCTCTTTCTCTCACAGAGTAGGTTCTCAATAAATATTTGCAAAACTCATTAATAAATTATGCTTTAATTGTTTGATTTTTTTTCATACCTAAATCTTATAATCTGAACAACTACTATGAAGATAACAATGTTATGGATTACAAACTGGTGGTCAATTTAACACCAGCTGAATTAAATCAGCATAGTGCTAGAGTAGATGTTCCATCCGAGGAAAGTTGCCAGCATAAATAGAGACCTGGAAAAGACGAAGGAGGCGTTGAGGGTTCTCCTGCATGTTGCTGTTTGAGCCATTGATTCTCCTGGAGAGTTCATCATGACTACCTTCCCCAGTATGAGTTTAACCGTTGTCATTGGAGGAGCTCAGGACCCTGTTGGTGAGAGTGGCTGTGATTCACTTTGGAGAAGCGCTGGTCCTTACATCAAGCATTGCTTCCTGGCTCTGGAGGGGAAGATGTGTGCTGTTTAATCTCCAGGACAAACTTGTCATGCTGGCTTTCTGGCATGTACTCAACTGTTTTTATCCTTGAAGGAGCTCGGGACCTCCGTGTCGCTGAGGATGACTGTAGTACTTTTCAGGATAGCCCTGGTTCTTATTATGAGCATGACTTTTTGGCTCCAGTGTAAAAGCCTCAACCTACTAGCACAGCTCCTTCACCCCACTAGCATAGACTTTCTAGCTTCCACGGCTGACCTTTGGGCCTCTCAGCACAGGTCCGTAAAACAGACTGGTGTGAGTCCTTCTCGTGGGCTCTAGACCTTCAGCTGGACTTGTGGGAGGCATTGTCATGGGCTTTAGGTTTTCATCTGTACTGATGTGGGGCATTGCTGTAGGATCCAGGCCCGTGGCTGAATATTCCAGGTCTTTAGTGTTGTGGATAGATTTCCTGCACTTTCTTGTGTTAACTCTGGATGACTATCATATAATAATATTATGAATATTCTGTGTCCTGATTCTAATTGTTCTCCTCCCAACCCATGACTACAAAAAACAATATGCAATATACTAACTGGTGTTAATTTCCTATTATTTTCTTTTTTGTGGGGGAGGGGATTGGTACTGGGGATTGAACTCATGACCTTGCGCTTACTGGGCAAGTGCTTGAGCTGCTGAGCTAAACCCCTGGCCCCTTGTTTTGAAATTCTCTATCATAGTTTTTATTCTTTTTTGTTGCTGTTGTTTTGTTTTTTAAATAAAAAAACTATAAATTATTGTTTTGGAGAAAGTCTAAAATGTGCTAGCATTGGTAAAGAGATATAGAAACTCATATATTTCTGGGAGGAGCAAATTTGTACAAACCATTGGAATATGTAAATACTGAAGGATGATACCCATCCTTTAGACAACTCATCTTCTAAATATACACCTAAGAGAAATTCTTTTATGTGTGCAGAAGGAGACTATGAAAACATCTATTGGATCTTTACTTCTAATAAGAGGGAAAGAAGGAAGAAAACAATGAAAGAATGAAGAAAGGAAGGCAGAGAGGGAGATAGAAAAAGAGGGAGGGAGGGGAGAGGGAAGGAAAGAAGGCAGGGAAGATGAAATAATCACAGGCCAAAAGATCCTAATAAAATATACATACCAATTCATTAATGACTGTTCAATTTTGTAGACCATTTTTTTTCTGTTTTTCTATGATCAACCTTGATAGACGTCTGTCAACCTTTTATTTTATTTTATTTTTTATTTATTTTTTGAATTTGTTTAAGAGAAAAACACAGAAAAGAAAAACAAAAAGCAAGAGACAAACAACAACAACAAACCCAAAACAATAATAGTATTGGTTTTCAAATAAGATGATCAAAATTTAACAATAGTTGTAATATTGCATATTGTTATCTTCAAAATATTTGCTTAGTTTACCAGATATAGACATGCAAAATTGATCTAATCCTGAGCATTAACTGTTCTTTTCCAAGAACTAATATAATTAGTAGTATAGTCATTTCAATTTTTTATTTTTATTTTTCAAAACTACCTTGTGATTTATATATACATATATATTATCTCTTTATCTGTGTTTCTTAGTTTTTTTCTCTTTATTTGGATTTATACATTCTTTTACCTCTTAAATTTTATATATATATATATATATATATATATATATATATAATTTTTTTTTTAAATAAGCTGAGGGGCTGAGGATTTAGCTCAGGGGCATAAGTGCCTGCCTTGCGAGCATGTGGTTGTGAGTCTGATCCCTGGTACTGATAAGAAAAAAAAAAAAAGGCTGGGGATTTAGCTCATTGGCACACAAAAAAATTTTTTTTTATTTATCACCCAGCACCCTGCATTCTTTTTTGTTAGGAGCTGCAGGGTATGTTGAGGCCTCTATATCGTTGCACATGGCTCTTCTATGCGTGCATGTTTTGTTCATGGTCAATTGATCAACGTAGTCCTCTGTCTCCCAATTTTCTAATTCTATTTAATTAAATTTACTTTAAAATTTAGCCTATCCATTATTCTTTCTTTTTTTTTCTTTTTAATTTTCAATGACTGTTTTTAATCCCCAGGATTTTGTTTTTTTCATAATCTTTCATAGTTTATATTTTTGCCTGTTTATACTTCAAAAATTTAGATACATGTTATTCTTCTGCTTAACTCCTTTGAAAATCTTAAATAGACTCATTTTACAGAAGTAATTTTCAGATATTCTATTATTATCTTTCCTCTGCTGTGAATTCTTCTTCATGTTGTTGCTTCTATTTTGGGCTTTCTTAGCATTAGCTCTCTCTCCCTTCCTCCTTCCTACTGTCACCCCAGCCTTAACCTTCCCTGTCTAATATTTTTGAAGTTGTTTCGGTTTACTTTCTGGGACTCCCTGAGACTATTTGTTATAGGTCCAGTTTCTTATTCAGGGTCATATTTTGGCTGTGAGACTATGTTTGATTCTTTTACCCTCCCTACCTATGCAGATTTGTACAAGCCCATAATCCTAGAAACTTTCTTTGTGGGGTAGCCTTATCCTAGCGCTTGATTTCAGGAGTCTTCTGCCTCGTGTGGGGAACAGTTGGCTCCCAATACCTTTAAGGAGTTGAGCCCTGGAATGCCTCTGTTTACTTTTGGCAAAATTCAGTAGTTCTACATCTTCAGCCTGGTTACCATATTGTTTCTGTTCCATTTTTGGGCTACAGAGATAGTTTTGAGTGTGAACATATCCAACATTTCTACCATTTTATATTTCATCTGTTAACACTGTCATTTTAGGTTGTAGTGGTTCCTTAGGCACCATCTTGGCTGAAAGTCCCCTCCCATTTGTTTCTTTACTGTTTGCCACCCAGGTTTCTCTCACCTACCTTTTAGAAACTTCCTCGCCTCTTTCTCCCAAAGAACCACTGTTATTTCCCAGTAGCTTCTACCTTTAGCCTTCATTTTCCTTCACCCTGCTGCAGCATCCAAAGACGCTGACTGCTCTTCCTTTCATCTCTGTGTCCCTTTGGCTGAGGTGGTACTCCGTCATCCTGATTCATGCGCTTAACTTGGCACACAACGATTTCCTATCCCACCTCATCTCTCCCCTCTTCCTGGCTCACAGTAATGCTGTTTAGACTTTTCCCCGACTCTCACACACAAATGCGCATGCAAAATCAGACTCTTTAGACTCTTCCTTTGCTTTTTAAAACTGTTTTTGCTTCCTCTTTCCCTTTTGTAATGGTGGATGTCCCACAAGGTGAAGTCCTTTGTTCTCTGGCAATACCCTCTATTTACCTTCATTTTATGCATTCTCATGACTTCAGTAGACTCTAAAGTGAATCCCTTTCTGTATTTCATAGTCCACCTCCACCCTCACCCTACGCCTGATAGCTACATATTTACTTGTGGTACATTCCACTTGTGTTTTCCTGTCACAGTCCCTCCCCTTTGAACCTTTCAGACTCCATCATGGATGTCATCTTTCTCCTAGTTTTAAGGTTCATACTACATCTTTCCTTCATTCCTCCTCTTGTCTCCAGAGCTAGTTAAATGAATATCCTGTTAATTCTCTTAACTTTAATTCCTTACTATTGCATTGTTCACACATCTGCTATAATCTCTTACTGTTCCTCCTTTGGACCATTTCAATTCTCTCCTAGGGAAGCAGGACAGTTAAATATTTTGATGTGTTTGTGTTTGACATTTGTAATTTGAATCCCCTCACCCCCATCCCAAACAATATCAATTTATAAATACAGCTTTCTTCCATGCCTCATCCTTTGCTACTAACATGGAAGAATCTTTTGTTGAACAGGCAAACTTGTAAGATGAATGTTTTTATGCTGATCTCGGTAATGATTTCTGCACAGAAAGGCTAGAGTGATTTATATTAGAAAGAGCAAATAAACTTTAAAAGGAAGTCACATGTTTGAAGTGAGACATAAAGGATGAGTAGGGCTGTATTCCAGACAGACAAGGAAGCACAAGTGAAATGAGTAAGATGTCTGTTTGTGTGTAGTTCTGGTGAAAGAGACTAAAAAGAGCCACTGTGAGCCAGCAAGAAGGAAGAGATGAGGCTGGATAGGAAAACCTTATGTGCCAGTGAAGGAATATTATTTGGGGTGTCACAGAAGCCTCATAAGTGGGAGGCTAAACCACGTTGAGCCAGGGTTTGTAGTGTTGGATAGCATTTTCATTAAGCAGGATTTAAAAGACAGGAGGAAGGGGTATTGGTTGGGAGTTCTGATGAGACTGTCACTGCTTCTCTCTGCTGTGTCCTCAGCATTGCTTGTGATTCCTTTAAAGAGCTGAACAGGGGAATTTTCATGAGGAAGTATTGTGGGAAAGCCCTCAGAAAAGGGGTTCCTGGGATTGTCAAAATGTGTTTATCAGGCTGGGGATTTAGCTCAGCGGCATAAGTGCCTGCCTGGCAAGTGCAAGGTCATGAGTTCAATCCCTGGTACCAAAAAAAAAAAAAAAAATGTTTATCAGGAAAAGAGGCAAAATCAAGGCTGGATCTTGGGGAGCTGGCATCACAGCTGGGAAGATGCCTGCATGGGCTGTCATTTCTAAAAGGAGCTTAAAGATGAACACAGATATACATAAAGATGAGCTCTCAGGCCTCCGCATTTCACTGTTCCACTTGTGAAATTCCTGTTGTTCTCTCAAGGCCCATCTGAGATGCCAGCTTCACTCAAGACATTCTTTTAGGCCCTGGCTAGAACATATCTCTTTTTCTTTGTAAACTATAATGAGTGGTTTACAAGAATTTTATGGTTTTGTATTCACCCTTAGGTGTAAAATCTCTGAAGATTGTTTTGCTTATCTTCGTGTCCCTGTCACCACCTGAGACACAGCTCTATGTAGGCTGTCTACTGAAAAAAATCATAATGAAACCAAATCTGCACTTTCATGGGAAAGGGAAGAAAAGTACAGCCTACAGGATTTAATAAATATGAATCTTAAATAATGAAATAGTTCAAGGAATTTGAATATTTCAAAGCTCCATCAATATAAAGGCTGAATAATTGATGCGAATATTTGAGGAAAAGAACAAAAGCTTATCGAATAATTCACTACAGTGTTCCTTATCTGGGGCCATAAAAGGAGATCCTGGGCTTAAGTCTTGGTGGTAAGCTCAGCTTCAGAGGCTTTGAAATGCAGAATAGATCAATTACATCACAATTATACTTGAAAATTAAAAAGAAACATTATTCAAAAGGCAAATTCCAAATTTATGCCTTTTCAAAGAAAGTGTCATTTGGAAGGAAACTGATTCACACCATGAAATATGTGGCATTTCTTTCAGTTTCCACTCTCTTCTGTAGTAGTGGTGGGCTCCCGCGATACGTAGACATGTGCTTAATCAAATTTAGCTTGACTTCTCAAGTGAAGAAAATGTATATGAGGTATTTCGAGATAGTGGAGGCATGTTCTTTTTTTAGCACACGTATCTCCTGTGCTGCTGCATTTGGCTTTGTTTATGTAATCTACAAATTCCTATTCACTTAGAACAAAGGTAGAATAACATGCATTCTGTGGTGCTGAAGGATATTTTAGAGAGCTGATCCTCATTTTCCCATCAGGAAAGAATACAACACTGTTACTTGTGTTTATCTTATAGTATACACACTCTGGGAAAGGGACCCAAATTCTGATTGCATCCTTTGGTTTAGTGAGCTATAAAATGTTACACAAATCACTTAATCTCTGAGATAAAACAGGGGAGGCTACTACCTAAAACCATGATTCTGTAAGTATAATCAACCCAGAAGTTTGATTGCTTTGAAAACTGAAAAAAAAAAAAAAATGTCAGTAGCTATAACAAATGTGTAACTGTGACCTGAGTCATGTTTTTCAAATGACACAAGACAAGGATAGGGTTGGGAGGTCCCTGCATGTATTTGATATGTGCTATGTTTTGTCAGAAGTTGCAATAACAAGTGCTGGGGATGATGGGGTCTACAGGTGTGAACAGAATTAAGAGATGGGCAAAATCTAATAAATGTTTCTTTCTATTTATTTATTTATTTTGGTACTGGGATCAAACTCATGACCTCGTGCTTGCCAGGCAGGCACTTATGCCACTAAGCTAAATCTCCAGCCCTGATAAATGATTCTTAATTTGAAAAATTAAAACAAAACAAAGCAGAAATGAGTTTCTAATTTTATTGTAAATATCCAGAAGGACTGAAAATAATTGGCCTTTCATGCATTCTGACATTCATAAGCATCATACAAAGGATCAGTTATAGCACAGACATTTACCAGGTTAATCTAAGAAGAGCCTGTTTTAAGAGCTCATTTTAAGGGCTGTAGATGTTAATTTTTATTTTTTTATTTTAAAGAAATAAAACAGTGATACAGAATTTCAAAACAAGATAATAGGAAATTAATAATGTTAATATATTACTTAATGTTACCTTCAAAGTAGTTGCTCCAGATTATAAAATATAGCCATGTATAATTTATCAAACAATATAAACACAAATTGTTTCTTTCATTGAACTAAGAAATTGGTAGTATAACTATCTTAACTATCTTTTGTATATATGTTATATATAGTATATAAAGTATTTAAAATATATATATATATATATATATATATATATACGTATTTTTTCTCCTCCCTTCTATCTTTTCACCCATCCAAGTTATTCTTTCCTTTTGAGCAGTTTCTTTCCCTTTCACAATATTGATTGTAGATTTTGGATCTTATTTAATTTTTCAGTTTCTTGTACTAGGGAGAAAATATGATGTTTATACATGTGAGTCTTATTTATTTCACTTGTGATGGTCTTGAGTTGCATCCATTTACTGATAAAAACCTTGAGTTTATCCTTCTTTATAGCAGAGTAGTACTCCATTATATAAAAATATAAAAGTAGTACATTATTATTTTCTTATCCATTCTTCAGATGATGGGCATTTGGGTTGTTTCTAAGTCTTAACTATTACAAATTATGCTAGGATAAACATGTGTACACAAATATTGCTGTGGCATGATTTTTTTTAATTCTTCTGGGAAAATACTCAGAAGGTGAATAACTGGGTCAAATGGGACCTCTAATCCTAGTTTTTTGATTGCCACAATTATTATGCTAGTCTACACTCCTACCAAAAGTGGAGAAGTGTTCCTTTTCCCCCACATCCCCTCCAGATTGTGTTATTTGTTAATTTCTTGATGATAGCCATTCTTTCTGGGGTGAGATGAAACCTCACTGTTGTTTTAATTTGTATTTTGCAAATGATAAATGATGTTGAACACTTTCTCATATATTTATTTGCCATTTGTATGTCTTCATCTGAGAAATATGTACTATCTCAGATGCCTGTTTTTGGATTGGCCCTTTGAATTTGGAGGGCTTGATTGTTTTCAATTATTTATATGTTCTAGATAGAGTTCTTTGAAGGATGGTTGGCCATAATTTTTTTTCCACTGTGGGTTTTCTTTTCACTCTGTGATTTCTTTTGATGGCAAAAACTTTTTAATAAGATAAAGTCCCAGGTGTTGACTCTTTGAAGTACTTCCCATGCAGTTTGGTTTTTGTTCATGAATTTTCTGCCCACCTCTATGTATTCAAGATTTCTACTTTTTCTTCCAGTAGATTTAGTGTTTCTTATATAATATTTAGATCTTTGATCCATTTTGACTTTAGTTTAGTGCATGGTGATAGACATGGGTCTTTGGCATGTGGAAAGCCAGTTTTTCCAGCACTCTTTATTAAAGAGGCTATCTTCCCTTGAACATGTTTTGCCCCTTAGTCAAAGATAAGGAGGCTGAGTGTGTGTGTAATTGTATCTGCATCATCTAATCTGTTCCATTGATCCTCAGGTCTGATTTTTTTTTTTTTTGCCAGTACCATGCTGATTTAATTACAGTAGTTTTGTAGTACAATTTCAGGTCAGAAATTGTAATGCCTCCTGCCTTACTTTTGTTGCCCAGGATTAGCTTTGCTTATTCTAGGTCTCTTCCAGTTCCAAACTAATTTTAAGAATGTTTTCTCTAGATCCGTGGCATATATTAAAGGTATTTTGATAAGGATTGCATTAAATGTGTATGATAGTTTTGGTAATATGGCCATTTTACAATGTTGGTTCTTCCTGTCCATGAGCAAGGGATATTTTTCCATTTTCTGATATCCTCTTCAATCTCTTTTTTTCAGGGTGCTGTAATTTTCAGCATATAGATCTTTTACTTCCTTTATTAGATTGATTCCTAAGTAGTACATTATTTTGGATACTATTGTGAAGGGTGTGGTTTCCCTAGTTTTTCTCAGTGAGTTCTTTGTTTGTTACAGGAATGCTATTGATTTCTGAGTATTGACTTTGGATCCAGCTACACTATTGTATTTGATTATTAAATATAGAAGTTTTTTAATGGAGTTTTTGGGGTTTTGTATGTAAAGTATCATGTCATTTGCAAATAATGATACTTTAACTTTTTCCTTCCCTATCCTTATTCCTTTTATTTATTTCTTTTGTCTAATTGCTCTGGATAATGTTTTCAGAACTATATTGAAGAGGAGTGGTGATAGTGGACATCCTGGCTTTGTTCCTGATTTTAGCATGAAAGCTTTCAATTTTTTGTCTATTTAGTATGATGTTAGCTATTGGTTTGTTATAGATGGCTTTTATCAGATTGAGGTAAAGACCATCTATTTCAATGTTCTGTAGGTTTTTTTTATCATAAATTGGTGTTGAATTTTGTAAAATGCTTTTTCTACATCTATTGAAATGGTCATGTTTTTGTCTTTGTCTTTGTTAATGTGGTGTGTTACATTTATTGATTTGTGTATGTTGGACCATTCCTGCATTCCTAGGATGAATCCCACTTGCTCATAGTGTATAATCTTCTTGATAGTTTGCTGCATTGTGTTTGGCAGTATTTTACTGAGGATTTTTTGCATCTATGTTCATTAGGGAGATTGGCCTGTAGTTCTCTTTTTTGGCTGAGTCTTTCTCTGGTTTTGGATATCAAAGTAATACTTGCCTCTAGGAATGAATTAAGGAGAATTGCTTCCCTCTCAATTTCAGTAAACAGTTTGAGGACTATTGGCATTACATCTTCTCTAAATTTCTTGTCGAATTCAGCCATGAACCCAACTGGACCTGGACTTTTCTTTGATGGTAAGTTTTTAATTGTTTTTTCAATTTCATTAAATGATATTGAGTTATTCAAAATTTTTATGTCTTCTTAATTCAGCTTTGGCATTCAGGTCATGTCTTCTCTGCTACAGGAATAAAGACTTTTGAGGTAGGTATTGATGATCTGAATTTTCTCAGGATCTGTAGAGATTTCACCATTTTCATTCCTTATTGCATGAATTTGAGTTTTTTCTTTCCTTTTTTGATAAGATTGGCTAGGGGTTTATCAATTTTATTTGTTCTTTCAAGAGCAAACTCTTCAATTCATTAATTCTTTGTCTTGTTTTCTTGGTTTCCATTGCATTAATTTTTTCTCTGATTTTTATGATTTCCTCTCTTATATGAGCTTTGGGCTTGATATACTCTTGATATGCTCTGAGGAGCAGCATTAGGTTGTTTATTTGTGCTTGTACTGTTTTCCTGATATGAGGATTCATTGCTATAGATTTTTCTCTTAGGACTGCTTTCATTGTGTCCCTCAGGTTCCAATAAGTTGTATTGTATTTTCATTTGATTATAGGTATTGTTTTTCTTCTTCTTTAATTTCATCTGTGACCCTTTGGCTGTTTAGGAGGGTGTTCTTTAATTTCCATGTGTTTATGGAGTTTTTGTGGTTTCTTTTGCCATTACTTTTCAGATTTATTGTGCTGTGGCCAGATTATGTGCATGGGATAATTGCAATTCCTTTGCATTTACTTAAGCATCTTCTATGGGTTAGTAGATGGTCTATTTTAGAGAACATCCTGTGTGCAGCTAAGAAGAATGTGTATTCTGATGATGTTGGGTAGAACACTGTGTAAACATCTACTATGTCCATTTGTTCACAGGTTTGGTTCAGTTCTGTTATTTCTTTGCTGACTTTTAGTCTAATTGATCTGCCTCTTTGTGACAGTGAGGTATTAAGTTCCCCTATTACAATTATGTTATTCCTTATTTGATTTTTCATATCTATTAATATTTGTCTTATATAGTTGGGTGGTCCCATATTTGGTGCATATATATTTAAGATTGTTATATCTGCACCCTGAATTTTTCCCCTAACAAGTATGTAGTGACCTTCTTTATCTCATTCGATCATTCCTGGTTTAAAATTCACATTGTCTACAAACAGAATAGCTTGTCCTGATTTTTTTCTGGGATTTTGTCACATGGAATATTGCTTTATATCATTTGACTTTTATTTATTTATTTCAAAAATTTGTTTTCATCCTTTGACTTTTACCCTATGAATTTTTTTTTAGCTAAATGTGTTTCTCATGTAGAATATATTGTTGGATCTTGTTTCTTGATCTGTTCTGCCAATCTGTTTTTTTTTATTGGTGAATTGATGCCATTAACATTGATGGTAATAACTGATATGTATTGGCTTGTCTTTGTCATGTTATTTTCCTACTGTTTGTTCCCTATTTTCCCCTTCTGATTAATTGCTTGCCCTTTTTGGTGGTTTCTTTCTGTTATTGTTCCTGGAATTGTGGTCATTTTTGTCTCTGTCCAGAATATCTTTCAGTACCCTTTGTAGTGTTAGTTTGTGGTCATGAATTTCTTCAGTTGTTCTTTGTCATGGAGGTATCTTATTGCCCCATTAATTTTGAAAGATAGTTTTACAGCGCATATCAGTCTGTTTTGGAAGCTGTTTTCTTTCAGGACTTGAAATATTTCACTCCAAGTTCTTCTTGAGGGTTTGTGTTGAGAGGTCTGCTGTGATTCTGATGGGCTTTCCTTTAGGTAATATGTTTCTTTTCTCTAACAGCTTTTAATATTCTGTTCTTGTGCTGAATTTCTGTGATCTTGATTATTATATGTCAGGGTGCAGATTTATTTTGGTTATGGCTAATTGGAGTTTATATGCTTTACTTATCTGTGTGTCAGATTCTTTTCCCAACTTTGTGAAAGTTTCTGCTATTACTTCTGCAAATAGTTTTATGTCATTTGTGTTGACTCTTGCTTTTTCACTGACACCAATTAGTCTTACATTGTTTTTGTATGTGTCATCTTGCAGCTGTTGAATTGTTATTTCCTGGTCTTTTGTTATTTTCAAGAAACTTTTCCTTTCATAATCACTAGTCCCGATCCTGTCTTCAAGGTCTGAAAGTCTGTCTTTAGTTTTGTTCAGGTGGTTTTGCAACTTTCCTGAATATCTCTTTGAATCTGTTTCAGGCATCTTAATCATTTATATTGTTTAGTTGAGGTTTCCATCATTTTCTTTTGTTCCTCTGTTGTTTTGTCTATGTCTTCTTTAGATATGCTTAGCAATTCTTTAATTATGGTTGCCATTTCTTTTTTTATCTGAGCAATTATTTTTTATTGGATTTCTTCTGTAGTCTCATGGGTTTGTTTCTTTACTTCAGTGGCTATCATTTCAGAAATTTCAAGTATTTGTCTTCCAAATTATTCTATGTCAATGTCTTCTAGATTTCTTTCGGGTAGGCTGGAGGCCTGAGATTGCATTTTGATTTTTTGTCTTGTCATTTTCTATTTCAACAAATTTTTTATTTTATTTTCTGTGATGATCCTTGTGTGTTTTTGTAGTAGGCAGGTATATCACTAGTATCAGGGCCACTCTAGGAAAAGTCTGTTCTTCAGGAATGTCTTCTGCATATAAGACATTTTTAGTTTTAGTCTGTTACAAGATCCCATCTTGCTAATTAATTATATGTGGAATGTTGGTATCTTTTTGGCTTAGTCCCTGGTCCTTTGGTATAGAGCTGTGATGTGGTTATTACCCCCAGAGCTTCCCAGTATTTTTACAGAAGGTAGAGCAACTTATTGCAGCAGATATGACATCCTAGCTGAAGTAGTAAAATTAGAAATAACAATACCATCAAGCACAATTTAGAAAATAAAATCTATGATAACTATTTTGTACTTTAGACCATAGGAGCAGAATCTATAGTTATATAACAGGAGGTCATAAATTAGGAGTTTGCATGCAAAATGTTTCCCCTTGGTAGAGTGTTTTTACCCTGTGCTAGGTAATATTAGGGAAGAAAGTGTATAAAACTGAGATAACTGGCAAGGAATTAGAAGCAAGGCTGGTGGAAAATGTGTGATCATGCAAGGTTTGGTAAACTAAAAAAGGGGGTAGAAAAGAAAGAATGTAGGAATGTTTGAGGATTATCTGAAATTTGTCTCTGGGTTTGGGGGATGGGATTAGTTTTCTGTAGTTGGGAGTTCTTTGAAGTTTGGGGGGGGGGAAGAGAGAGAGAGAGAGAGAGAGAGAGAGAGAGAGAGAGAGAGAGAGAGAAAGAGAGAGAGAGAGAGAAAGAGATTTTTTGAGAGAAAAGGGCCAGTTATTGAGTCCTGGATTCTTCCTGAGCTGGTTGCCAGTTCTGCAGAGGCCTCAGTCCCTTGTTGGCTCATGTTGTTATTGTTACTTTGGACTTTTCACACCACTAGTCTTGCCTGTCTATCCTGTGTACCTTAGTTGGGACCCTCTTGTGTTGCTGGTGTTCCTTCTGGTCTCTGGTTCTGCCCAAGCCGTTCACTTCAGTCATGGCTCACCTGTGTTCCTGCAGTGGCAGAGAGGTGTGGGAAGGACCTCTCTCCTCTGCACAACTTGGGGTGTAGATTTTAAAGATCAATATGCTGCTTTTTTTTTTTTTTTGTCGTTTGTTCTCAAAAGGTCCTTTTAGTGGAGAAAACAATATGCATGCTCACTTTTTTGATGTGTTAAAGTTTATAGAAAATCTACTTTTAGTTAGAAAAATAGCACTACATACAGAAAAAATAGATCTACATATTTGGTACAGATAATATGTAATGTATAAAGACTTTTTATAATGATTTTAAAATTCAGATTTTAAGATGTAAATTTTAACTGTTTTATTTTATTTTTAACTGAAAAACAACTGTATACTTATGGAGTACAATGAAATGTTTTAATACATGTACCTTGAGGAGTGATCAAATCAGGCTAGTTAAATATCTATTACCTGATGTAATTTTTTGAGGTGAGAATGTTTAAAATAAAGATAAAGATTTTTGAAATAGTAACTGTGAGAAACAAGAATGGTGTATTTGTGGTAGAATTTAAAGATTATATGCATATAAGCTGAGCATGTTGGTACATACCTGTAATCCTAGCATTTAGGAAGCTGAGGCAGAAGGATCACTGGGAGTTCAAGGCCAGTGTGAGCTACAAACTGAATTCAAGTCAGCTGAACTGCATAGTGAGACCCTGTAATGCAGATAAACACACAAATTATATGCATATATTCACATATGTACATTTACAAATGCCTATGTGTACAGAATTATATGATACATGTAGTATGCATATTTAATTTGCACATAATTTTATTTGTTGGAGTTCTTATCTTTTTCTGTAGAAGTAAAATGGTACATTAAAATATACTCAACATTCAATTGACTCTAAAAAAAGAATCACATTGTTTGCTTTTTTTTTGTATTGTTTTCCGTTGGTGTAGAGGAAATAGTTCGTCATAATGTAATGTGATACATATGGTTTTCAGTATGACACAGCAAATTTAAATAACTGTAAGAAATTTAAAATAGTATTCTTGCTTAAAAACTGGAAAGCTTCAATCGAGGCCTGCTCATCAGAGAATCTGGTATTACTAAATGGTACATACTTTAATTTCAAGACTAATAACCCTGTTACAATGGATCTTCTGTGAAGGAGAATGTAGCTGAATTTTACCTACAAAAAACATGCTAAAGTTTTTCAAGTGCAGGTGTTTTTTTGTTTTGTTTTGTTTTTTTGAGACAGAGTCTCACTACACATTTCAGGCTGGCCTTAAGCTCACTCTGTAACCCAGGCTGGTCTTAAACTCACAACAATCCTCTTGCCTCAACCTCCTGAGTGCTGGGATTAAGTAGTTTTTAAAAAACTGGTTTATTTCTTTTTTCTGCAAATTTGACTCTTTGCAAATAGATCACTTTCAATATATGTCCTGAAATATATTTTCTAAAATGTTAGACTTATTTAATACAGGCACTTTTATTTTTATTTATTTATTTTTGAGTCAAGGTCTTTGTAACCCAAGCTAATCTGGAAGTTTCTATTTTGGTGGTTGAAGAACTCTGAGATTTCTTAGTAGATATACTTTCATAGTTTTCTAGAGATTCTTTAGCTGTTGTGTGGCTTATCTTGATAGGACTCTATTTTCCTTTTTCTTTGTCTGTTAGGTAACATAGCCCTAAAATATGTAGTATGCTCCTGAACCCCTGCTTCCAGTGAATATATTCACTATAAGATAGTCAAAGATTTTGGTGTCACATGTCTACTTATGTTCCTGTTAATTTTTTGGTTTTCACCTTGCTTCTGATTTATTAGGTATTATATTTGGCGCCAATTGTCTTGCTACTATTCTGACATTAAAATATCAATATATTAAAAGCTGCCCACTGCTCTTTGGACTAAAAATAAGCCACAGTGCAGTCTTAGAACAATAAGTAGTCCATGTGTTTCACATTTTGGACCCTTGGCCTATTCATGAGGAGCCTTAGGAAAAAAAAAGTTTCACTTACTCTTTCAAGTATGGAGACCTTGTGCGACATCTCAAGAGCTTAGTGAATCAGGGCAATTCCAGTTCCCCTCCTTTCTCTGAGCCCCATGATATTCCCTCACAAGGTGATGAGGATGCTATATACAAATGCATAGCTGTAGCTTCTGTAGTTCCTTTATGCCCTAAGGACAGGGGTTGGCACCTCTTCTCAGGGCCACTGAAGTTCCATGTAACTCTACCTTTATTAAAATGCTGGTTAGGAGCCACCGTGGAGGAGGATTTGACCCCTGAACTTTCATAGATTTACACTTTTTTCCAAGCAATCAATACTCAATCAGGCCTTGCCAGTGCTGAATAATTTTTTTCATTTTTCAAACAGAGGAAATAAAGCAAGTCATTGTGAATACATTTCTTCTCTATGACAATATGGAAACTTGTGACACTTCCAGGATTAGCTGGGGATATCTTGGAGTGAATTCAGTAAAATTCTGCACAATCATTTCTTTCATGTCCAATTCCATACTTCTTATTGATTTTGTGTCTACTGTCTTCCACCATCATTTCAAATGAAGCAATTAAAGCAACAATAAATAGTAAATAACTAAACATCAGGACTCATATAGCAAATTTGAGTCACCACAAGGATTCTCAGTAATGAATTCCTGGTGAAAATGAGGAGAGAAGCATTATTGCAGATTCTGTTTGTTGTGTGCCTCCTGCCTATGAATGTAATTCATCATCTGATTACTTTCAAATCAATTAAATTCCTGGCGAGCTTGGGATCTCCTGACAATCATTGATGTATTTATTGAGCACCTTTGGCATACAATGCAATGTTTTACAATTCTGTTTGAGGGAACTGAAACAAAAATCTATACTCTTTGACATATACTGTCTTATGCTATAGTTAAAAAGCCAAATGTACTAAAATGACATAAGAAACTGTGTTTAACACCTATTTCCTCTATCCCACCCACAAAATGAAACTTTTCTCTCTTTAATGGTCTTGTCTTCTCCAACCAAAACCTCTCAGTATCATCCCTCAAAATAAGATATACTATGTTTGCAATGTGGGTTAAACAAGAACCCATCCCTTTATGTTCCTGTGGTGTTATAACTTGTGCTTAGATGTCCTCACTCCCAAAAAAGAAAGGGACAAGAAAAGAGATTTTTCTTGTCCCTTGTTGTCCCCTTGAACTGTTTCTTCTCTGTGATGCCTGTTTGCCAGCCAGTTATAGACAGAAACCTTTACAAACTGTGAGCTAAATAAACCTACCTTCCCTGAACTAAATTGGGCATTGGATATTTCGTCTCAACAATGAGAGAAAAGTAACTAAGACACTTGGCATATCTTTGCAGTCCAGTCACCCATTCTCTTGTGTTTCTCTTTCGTGTCTTGTTTCTTCCTGAGGTGAACTAGGTTTCAGTTAGTGACCTTATGTTTTCCAGCAGGCTCTTGGGCAGTGCCAATGCTGTTTGGTCATTGGATCACACTCTAAATAGTCAGGGTCTTGTGGAATAATGAACAAAACCAAAAAACAAAACTAACCAACAAAAAAAACAGTTTCTTAATCATTCTTCCTATGAGAACATCTGACATTCATATAGTACTTACTATGTGCCTGACATTATATTAAGTGCTTTGGATGTATCAAGTCATTCCATCCTCACAATAGTCCTAGCAGATGAGATTGTTGTCAGCCCCACTTTGTAAATGGAGAAGCCAAGACACAAAGTGAATTAATTTACCAAATATCATACAATAAGTAACAGAGCCAGAACTCAAATTTAGTTTTACGCTGGGGTCTGTATATACCCCCTACTTTATTCCAACAGCTACAAACTTATCACTGTCTTCTGGACATACGTTTTCAATATTTCTCCTTAAAAGTGTAGAAGTCTACTTGCAGACAATGTTCCAGTGGGATTGTGAACATGATTGTGTTGCTGATTCACCATTGGATTAGTTATACTGCCAACTTTGGGCCTCCAATAAATTTGATAATTGGGGCCAGTTCTCAAAAATTAGTTGTAGGATCCCCAGGCAGCTGTGGTTTGGCTGAGTAGAGGTAGCATAGATGAGCTGAGTTAACAGTTCTATAACTGATCACAGAGGCAGCAGAGAATAAGCTCAAAGACAAGCAGATGTTGTTCCTTGTGTGGACTGAAGAGAGAGATCAAGACTGGAATGATGAGGTGGGTAGGTGTGGGGGGTTAGGGGTGAAATACCATATTGTGTACATAGGCTGGTGATTAGCTCCTGGGAACAGGAAGCAAAATGGAGAAGCAGGGGCAAGCTGGCATATTACAAATGAGCTAAGCCTGAAACAAGGAAGTCAGAAATTCATCGTTCATTCAATTGGTATTAACTGGCAACCTACTTGGTGCCACTGTGCTACATGCTGCTGCAAGAGTGATGAGCAAGTTGTACCTAGTCCCTGCTCTCAAAGTATTTAACTTCCTGGAAAGTAGACTGATAAGACCAACCAAACTAGATATCAGGCAGATAAAGTAGTTGCAGGATGTGATGAATGTCCTAAAGGAACACAAGGGCAGAGAACCCTATTTCAGAAGATTATTCTAAGTGTTTATATCTTGCTATGACTTAGGATACCAAGTTACAGAACTTTTGGGTGTAAGAAAGACTTTGAAATGACCAGACACAATGGTTTACTTCACAGACAAGGATGTTAAAGTTCAGAGAGTTTACACGAATTCCCTGAAATCACACTACTACTAGATGATGGCAGAGTCATCCCTAAGACACAGTTCTTGTTCTCCCAGTTCTGTGTTGTCTTTTCTGCAGTACAGCCGTGTTTCACATCCTCATCCAATTTCGGGGGAGGTAGAGATGAGGTTTTGCTGTGTTGCATCCTCCTGCCTCAGCCGCCCACATAGCTGGGACTACACGTGTTCACCACCACTGGGCCTGGCTTCTTCATTCCTTTTTGATGGCTGAGACCAAATATGGATTTGGCCCTGTTGCTTTATTTGTCAACCTGAGGCTTTAATGTTGCCTTGGAAACTACTAATTTAGTGATTAGTAAATGAATTAATGTGACGTTTTTCTTTAGGAAGCTTTTTAAATTTTGAATCTTCTTAAAATTTCTGAGATTTTTGAAAAAAGCCATCAAAGTGCATAAATAAGTGTTGAGCAGGTCCTCAGTCCTTCCTGACCTTGTCCGATGTTAACGATGATCATGGGCAGGTATGAGATTTGAACTTTTGAAGTTCGTCTATTTTATCAGTACTCCTGCATGTAATTGCTCAGACCATTGACTAACCAAATGTGCCGCCATCTTGTTCTGTATGCGCCATTTTAAAATTAAGTTTCTGTTTCCTACTTAAGTTTCTGTTTCATAAGATAAGTTTCCTTTTCCCCAAACTGATGCTTCGCTTTCCACCCTCAATAACCAACCAACTTTCTCCCCCTGTTCTTACCACCCCGAATTCACCAATCATTGCTAATCTCGTCCTCCTCATACCCACTATAAAGGTAACCACCCTTAGCTGTTAGGCGCGCAGTCTGGAGATTAATCAACAGAGGCTGCGTCGCCAGGCTTGGCAATAAAACTCCTTCACTCTTGATTGATTGGCTTTCATTTCTAAATCATCATTGCACCATTACACTGCATTTATAAACAATGATCAACCCCATTCCTAGTCAAATCTCCTGGTAAACCTGGATATAATAGGGATTCAAGGATAGTAGGGCACCCAATTTTTTTCTAATGTTTTAAGGCATCTCAGTGTAGGACCAACAGCGCAGGCTGCGACAGCACCCCACAGCCAATGACTCCTGTTTTTCATTCTTTGTTAAATGATATATCCTGAAATTCATCTCAACTTCTCATTCAGTGTGTATTAATACATGTTTACGAATTCACTTTACCTGCTACATAGTATCCGTTGTATAAAGATCACATTTGGGGCTGAAGGTATAACTCAGTGGTAAAACTTGTGCTTAGCAGGCACCTGAAGCCCTGGAGTAAATCTTCAGCACCCCAAATAAATAATAACAAACTAAATGACTGATAAAATTAATAGATCAAAGTTTGTCCATTCTCTTGTTGATAGATTCTTAAATTATTACTATTTTTCTTTTTACTATTCTTCAGTAGGTGGTTTTGTTGTGCTGTCACCAGAAAGTGTACATTTTTGGGGTGACAATGGTGTAGAGAAATCTACCACACTGGCAGTCAATAAGAGTATAGTGTATACAATTTGTACAGTACATAGTAATTGGTAATGATAATACTACACTGCTGGTTTATATATTTACTATAGTTCTTATGATTAAACAATAATATTGCTTCTACTCATATATAAATTAGTGTAAAACCATATGCTGTGGTATGCTGACAGCAGCCTCAGACATTGAGTTTCCTGCATCTCTTTCTTTTTATTTTTGGCACTGAGGGTTGAATTCTGGGTCTTCCCACTGAACTACATCCTCTGTGCATTTTGAGCTAGGATCTTAATCAATTGATCTTTGATCCTCCTGCCTCAGCCTCCCAAATGCTGGGATTATAGGTATGTACCACCATGCCCTGTTTTACCCTGATTGCATTAAGAGGACCCAAGGGTTGTTGACCTATACCATCAAGGTTTGTGCAAGTGTACTTTCTGGTAACAGCCCAACAAAACAAACCACCTACTGATTCATCTCTCCAAGCATATCCCCATCATTAAACAACATATCACTACGTAATCCTCCCTCTTAAAGGAAGTGCATCATTTAAAGAAAAAAGAAGAGTAAATAAATTGAGGAACCATTTGAATGCCACAGATTTGCATCCATATTACTTCCATAAAGTCTTCTGGGATTTTTCTTTCACTTCTGTGGAAGTAATTACTTCTTCCTTTGAACCTCCATCCCTCCTGCCTCTATTGGATGACATTGTATGTCATGTTTGTTATGAGTTGTTCATGTCTTTCTCAAGGGAGCGATTGGTTCTGAGGGTGGAGTTTACATCCCATGTGTCCTCAGGATGTGGAAGCACAGTAGTAGACAAGACTGGCAGAGGGCGGGGCCACAAGGGCAGAAGGGAGAGTGGACGTGATCAAGGTACCATATATAAAGTATGGAAATATCACAGTGAATCCCATTAATTTGTACAAATAATATGTGTCAATAATAATAAGAAAAAGCAAACAAACAGGAAAAGATGAAACTGTGAATGAATGGTACAAATCATGGAAGACCTTCTGAAGTTGGCAGTAGATTTCTGATAATAGGATAGTTTAGTGAAAGTTAGCTTAAAGTGTGGGAAAGAGATTTGCTCCTTTGTCTTCAGCCGAATGCTTCATTTAAAAGCTGGTGTGAATGGTTAATAAAATAGAGAAATCTTTTAAAATATGACTACATACTTGCAAAATATGATTAACATGTATTAGTATAGAGTTAGTTTTAGGAAAATTTTAATTTTATAAATTGCCAAGAAATCATTTGGGAAAACCTTCTATTTCCATTTAGGGATCTAATTCTTTATCAGCTATTAGGATTTTCAAGTTCCTCCATTCTTATAAGCTGGGATTCTGGGATTTTTGTCCTGTTGGGATTGCTGATAAAATGAAATAATTCTGCTAAAGTGCTTAGCACAGTGTTTGGCAAATAATAAGTACTGAATAAACACTAGCTTTACTATTATTAGCTAATTCCTTACTTGGATTCCTCCAATTTATACCACATGCTTCTGGTATAGACATTTGAAGGATCTCCAATCTGTATGTTTGGAGTAGTGCATCAGTAAATCTGCCAGCTCAGAAAGAAGGAGGCATCTAAAAATGTGTATGTTAGAGTTAAGGATACAATGGAAAATTCTTGACTATTTTGTGGGTTAACTATAAAGCACACAGGGAGAATATAAATTATAAATGCTTTGCAAAATGTAGAAAGCCCATTGGGCCATTTTAAAATACTTTTTTTCCATCACAAGGGTTTGTGTATTGTGAAGATGTATCACATGCGTGAAAGGTGATTGGTTTCACTTCCCCAAAATACCTTTTCATGGAAAATATGAGGCAGCTGTGCTTACCAAGGCAGCAACCAAGTGAGGTTCACCATAACTAGCATATATTTACATTTTGACTCATAGTGTTTGTGAGGCTTTAATCATAGGGGAACAAGTAATATTACTCAGGCTTCATTGTTTAATCTTCCATTCATTTGTTTTTCAAGTGTGTTTCAGTCTGTGGGAAGGTTTCCCTTTAATCACAACATGCCTTCGTGATTTCTGCAACTTATCTTCATTTAACATTTTGCGGTGCCTGTGAAAAATCCTAAGGTAAGCTCCCTGCTACCCAGATCTATGCATTTGAGCCTCATTGAGTTAGATTCATCTTGAATACATTTCAAGATCACATCAGCACTTTCAGATCAGCAAGTTACTTCTTAATAAATTGCTTTTTCAAAGTAGGTGCTATTTTAAAATCACGAAAAAGCAGTTTCCAAATATGTGTGGCTACTTCCAGAGGATAGTAAACTGGGATATTTAATTAAATGAAGGTGCTAAATTTTTATTATGCTGTCGATAGATATTTGAATAACTAGCTGTAAATGAGTTCTATTTGTACAAAAGTGATTTTCTAAATCCAATTGTCCCTATACTACAAAAGATAGTTCTAGTTTTGAGACAAAACAGGAAATGGAATGGCCATGACTCCACGACTGAGACAAATTAGAGGGTTACAGTAATAAACAGAACCCACAGACAGAGCAATGAGACCTTTGAATCATGGTGTTTTTTGTTCCTCTGAACTGATGGAATAATCTACTCAATTAATTTTGTTCTGTCATTGTACTATGGTTTGAGTGGCTCCTCTAAAACTCAGGTTGAAATTTAATTGCCACTGTGATGGTATTAAGAGGAGGGACCTTTAAGAGTTGACTAGGCCAAGGGGCCACCTCCTTCAGGAATGGATTAAGGCCTTTATCAAGGGAGTGGACTTATAAAGAAGGGCTGAAAAAAGTAAGGGGGTGCTCAGCACCTCCTAATGTGAAACCGTGCCACAAGAAGACCCTCATCAGATGCTGTGCCATATTCTTGACTTCTCAGCCTTCACAATCACAGGCCAAATAAACTTCTACTCTTTATCAATCACCTAGGATGCAGTATTCTGTTACAGTAGCTGAAAATGGACAAGTTAGAAAATTAATTCTTCATTCTAGAATTTCTTTCACTCAAATAAATAGTATTGATATATAAAATGTCCATTTAAAATACTTTACTACTCTTCAAAATACCTAGATAACAGGCCTTGAACAAGATTTCTCATTTAGGTCCCAGAAGTTTATTGAAAGAAACCAATGAAAGGTAATAACATTTACTATCATTTACCGAGCAGCTCCTATGTGACTAAGCTTTTTTTTCCACATTGAGGTATAGTTGACAATAAAAAGTTGCATATATTTAGAGTGTGCAAGTTGGCAGATTTGGTGATTATGTGCCTGTAATCTCAGTTACTCAGGAAGCTGAGGCCAGGAGGATTTTGAGAGGTTCACTTGACAACTTAGTGAGACTCTGTCTCAAATTTAAAAAGAAAAAAGAAGTGTATGACTTGATGATTTGATATGTGTATATATATATTTTGAAATAGACACCTTAACATATCCATCATTTCATTTCATTTTTCTCTCTTTTCTTTCTTTCCTTCCTTCTTGCTTTTTTCTTTTTTTTTTGTAGTAAAAACATTTACTGAAACACTAAAAGGTCTACCTTCTTCACAAATTTCAAAAAGTGCAAGGTAATACAGTATAATATCATTAACTACAGTAACATTGTTGTATAGTAGTTCTCTAGAATTTATTCATTTTGCACATCTGACAATTTGCACTCTACTAACTAACAGCTCCCCATTCCCTCCTCATTCAGCTCCTGGCCACCACTGTTCTAACTCTCTGCTATGAAGTTGACAGTTTTAGATTCCACATGTAAATGAGAGAGACAATACTTGTTTCTCCATGTCTGGCTTATTTCACTGAGCATAATGTTCTCCAGGTTCATTCATGTTGTTGCAAATGACAGAATTTCCTTCTTTTGAAAGGCAGAATAATATTCCACTGTACCTATAGACCATGTTTTCTTTATCAGTTCATTTGTTGATGGACATTTCAGTCATTTTTTAAAAATCTTGGCTATCCTGAATAATACTACAACCAATATATGAGGGTAGATATTTTTTAGGATTCTGATTTCCTTTAGACATATACCCAGAAGTGGGAACATTGGATCATAAGATAGTTTTATTTTTTAATTTTTTTGAGGAATTTCTATACTGCTTTCCACTGATGGGCATGGCAATTTACATTTCCACCAGTAGTACACAAAGGTTTCCTATTCTGCCTATCCTTGCATCAATTTCCTTTATATATATATATATTTTAAAAAACCTTGAACATACTTTAATCCTTGCAGCAAATGTCTTGGATGAGGCTATTCTTCCAAGTTTAGATATGAGAGATGTCTGCTCAGATTGGTTAAGTAATGTGCCCAGGCTTGCACAGTTTGTATCAAGGCTGATGTTAAACCCCCCAGTCCATCTGGTAGTGGTACTGCCAGATGAACTCTTGTTCTTTCCTCCGCAAAAATGCAGAGTGGAATCATTTTATGATCCTTTTGATAGTCAGTTGTGCAGAAAAACCTATTGGATGTTATTGTAGTCAGGGTTTGTAAGGGAATAGATTTAATACAGGACACATAATTTATAGGATTCAACCAAAAAGTCAAATGCAGAAGAGCGCAGGAGATCTTTCTATGTACTAGAGACACAAAGAATATAGCTGGAGGCCTAGAGCCCATGACAGTGTCTCATGCAAGTCTATATCAAGGATCTACACTGGGAAGGCCCAAAGGCCAACGGTGAAAGCTAGAAATTCTGTGCCAGTAGGCAGAGGGATCTGCGCTGGAGCCAGGACACTCAAGGTAAGGACCAGAGTTCCCTGAAGAGAACTGCAGCCATCCTAGTGACAGTGAGGACCCAAGATCCTATGATTATGAGAACAGCTGAGTTCATATCAGGAAAAACAGCTTGACAAGCTTCTCTAGCAGAATCAACAGCACATCATCTTCCTCTCCAGTTCTTGTTTTATTTTGTTGGCAACAATCCTCAGGTGAGCCATCCACACCAAGAACCACACCGGTTCAGTTCAGCTGGGTGTTATAGGCTGACCATTAGTTAATCCACCACCAACATGGACTAAATGGTGATAAAAATATGTCTGATAAGAATACACTTGTAAAAAAAAAGAATACACTTGTATCTTCCTTAATAATTCCTATTTCTGTCATCTGATTTCTTTTTTCATTTAAGATATTTGCAGGGTTTTTACTGTTAACCCTCTAACTTTTCCCATGTTTATTCTCCTTCTCCTCCCACACAGTGCTAACATGAAAGAATTCCATTCAAGTTATGCAACTAAGCTTATTACTTATCTAGACAAATATCACATAGGTTAATTTATTAACCTAAATGATGGTCACATTTTTGGCAAGCTGCACTGTTCGGCAGTTAGTTGTCAACAAAATATATCTCTCAATGTTTTGTCAAGATCAAGTATCAAGGCACCAAAAGGATGAAAAGTGAACAATTACTGCATACCCTGTTGACCAGTGTGCCCAGATATTTCCTGGAATTTCCAACAATTTGAGAGAATTCAGTCAAAATGGCTCTAAAAGTTCTGTATTGTGACCTTGTCTATGATGGGTCAGACCACAATGCTGTGAATGGATTCATACCAACCAGGATTTCAGTGGGAACCTAAACAAGAACGGCCAAAGAAATCTCAGACGCACAATAGGTATGTATCTTACAAAGCATAGCTGCCACATATGGACTAGGTTCTCACTGTCAGACACTGTGCTAAGAGCTGTCCAGGCATCATTTCATTTACTCTCGGAGAGCTGGAGTTTCATAGAGATTAACGGCTTGGACACAAAGCCAAGGAATAATGGTCAAGCAAGCAATGGAAACTATGTTTCATTTTTACATCTATAAAATGGGGGTAATAATACTTCATAGAATTGAAGTAAGAAATTAGTTCATTTATACTTAGAATAGTACTTGGCATGCAGACAGTACTCAGTGTATGTTGGCTTTTACGTCTCCTAATGATTCCATGAAATAGATACAATTTTGACCTCTTTTTATAGTTTAGGAAATTGAGGCTTAGACATCCCCCATTGCAGGGCTGGGGTTGAAAACAGTTCAATTGCAGAGTGGTGGTGCGTGCATGTAACCTCAGGACTCGAGAGGCTGAGGCAGGAGGATTATGACTTTGAGGTCAACCTAGGCTACATAGCCAGAGCATGTTTTAAAAAGAGAAATTTTCCTTTCCTTTCCTCTGAGCTGTTCTGCACCTCACTATGGAATAAACAGAATGGGCAAAAGAACCCTTGGGGCCAGCTGGCTCCTGCTACCACCCAGTGCCAACTCCTTAGATGATTTCCTGAGGGGCGAAGCTGAGGAAATCTGCCACGGATTTGGCTGAGGGGCAGGTTAAGAAGAGCATTTCACGTTTCCTCTATCCCCGCTAGAAATGTGGATGATGCAAATCATCCTAGCAAGACTTAACCACAGCCAGGAAACTCCTCCAGAGGTGATGAAAGTGAGTAAGCGACGCAAGCAGGCACCTTCACACTCCACCCACTGGGGTTCTCACCCCCTCTGCAGAAACCAGCTAGGGAAGTCGTGTCCATTGCTTCCAGCCTTACAGAGGCCCACGCAGGGGACCTCCCTGGTTGCTGGATAATTAAAGAAGCTGAGCTTCTATTGTGTCTTCTAAGAAAAAAATAAATCTGATGAGTTAGAAATAATTATCCTATTTAAGAAATGAAAAGGGCTAAAAATGATCAAGACATGATATACGTGTATACTAAGACCCTAAATAAATGTAATGAGTTGCTGGGTAGTAACCATATTTGCTTATTGTATTTATTGGGGGTGGGGACTGATATGATTTAAAAACAAAAAGAAAAAAAGTCTATAAGCACCTCTTATCTGCCATGACATCCCATCAAAGGCGACCTGCAGACTCCCTGGAGGAACAAAGGCTGGCTGGCTTAGCATTCACTCACTTTCATCCAACAGCATTGTCTTCAGAGACCCCAGCTTTTCCTGCAGAAAGTGACTCCACCAGGGAAAGTAATATATGAAGTTTTTACAAGAAAGTTTTTGTGTGAAATTGTGACTCCTGCCAGAGATGTCATATGGTTTAGTTAACTTTCTTCCCAGGAACTAGGCAAATTTCCCAAGCCCCAGATAAATACAGCTGGAATCATATTCAGAAGTCAGTAGCATGGGGCTGAAGGGAAAGACGGAATTTTACACTCTCCATTTGTTCCTGGTTGAGATAAAGCTTCCGTTCTATTTTCTTTAGGGGGAAAGTTCAGTTCACTTAGAGAATTACAAAGCCTTACTCCACTGGAAGAAAATGATTAAGATTTCTGTCACTGCTATAACCATTTATACCATAATAAATTTACCTAAGGAAAGGAATTGCCTCTTCTGGATCCCTTCCACAGCTCCCTGGGGAAGAGAAGCTGCTGCTAGGACATTCTGCTTCTGCTGTTTTCTGTTCACCCCTTCTGCGCTGCAAACTGTTTCCCTCCATGCTGTTGATTAGCAAGTCTGCACGTTCACGGTGCAGTAATAATTAATGTTCCCCATGTTGACTCTCAGGAACTACAATACCATGAAGTACCCTTCAGAATTATCAAGGAGAAATTAAATTATGTTCAGCATAGTTTCAGAGCAATATTACTCATAATTTAAAGTACTCCACAGGGATAGGTTGGAGCTGGGTCCTACTGGCTTGAGAGAGCCTATTGTGAAACAGGAAGGAGTTTTGGGAGCCAGGTGTGATGGCTTTAAAACTGGGCTGTTATATTACAGAAATTGGCATTTGCTAAAAATCAGAAATCTCTTCTTCACAGATACCTGGTTTATCAGTATATCATAGTCTATACCCTGGAAACCAGGGTATCCAGTGAATACTTATTAGCTAGAACAGTGCATTTCACTTACTCTGGTCAGTAGCTGATTGATGAATCTCGCTAGGTTAGAAGGCCAATTAATACTTGCTTTCATTTTCTGTGGTTGCTGTAACAAATTACCACAAATTGGTGACTTAAAGGAATCTCAGTGTGTGCTCTCATAGCTCTAGAGGCCAGAATTCCAAGTCACTGGGCTGAAATCCAGATGTTGTCAGGGTGGTGCTTCCTCTGGTGGTCCTACAAGCCCTAGAAGAGGTCTGTTTCTTGCCTCTCCCAGCTTTTGGTGGCTGCTGGCTGTGGCTTGTGGCTGTGTCACTCCCAACTGTCAAGGCCAGCATCTTCCTACTCTCCCTCTGCTCTATTTTCACATTGCCTGTGCCTCTCTCTTTGTCTCTGTCTCTGTCTGTCTGTCTCTCTCTCTCTGTGTGTAGTGTTTGACCCCTTTTTATTTTTAATTTTTTTTATATATTTTATTTTATTTTTTGGTGCTGGGGACTGAACTCATGACCTCGTACTTGCCAGGCAAATGCTTATGCCACTGAACTAAATCCCCAGCTCTGACCCCTTTCTTTATAAGGACACTTTAGAGTGTATTTAGAGTCCACCCTGATAACCTGGACAATTTCCTTTATTCAAAGATCCTTAATTTCTTCTCCTTTTTTTTTTTCCCAAATAAGGGAACATTTATAGGTTTTGGAGATTACGACCTACCCGATAACTTCGAGAGGGCTATTTTTCAGCCTCTGCAGGACCTTGTACATACAGACCCACTACACATGGTTAACATCCCTAACAAGCAACAGTTGTAATGATAAAGAGCAAAGTCTTCATGATAGTAATAGTGGGAGCTCTTCTTTAGTTAGTAATTTCTGTGTTTCAGACAAAGAATAGGAATCTCTTTGTTTCATTATTACTCCTTCCCAGTTCAAGAAACCTGTGCTCTGGTGTCATAAATACTCTTGGAGCACCAGCATTTAAATTGATAAGACGTGAGGACATATGCCTTGTTTGCCTCCATCTTCCACCTCGAAGCCGTTCCTCGGGCTGATCATGGAGTTGTGCTGGTGCTTATATTTTATGTAGACTACTTTTCCTATCATACTTTTATGGTTTCCAGCCCTACCTCTTGATTACTCTTGCCAAGCTTATCTCTAACACCAATGTTGAACTTGATTATGGAGATTATGCAGAGTGTATTTGACTGGGAATGACCTCGGGTAACAAAGTCCTTGGTCAAGTAAGTGGGCCAAGGTCAGTTCCTGTGCAAAACCACACTGGCAATAAATAATATTTTTTAAGAAGTGATTTGGAGAGTGCCATGGACCTGGTCTAGGGTGACAAACCTGTTGTTACAGGTAGCTGAGCTGAAGTATTCTAGGCTGTCAGACAGGGATAGGCCCTTGAAGAAGCCGACACAGAGGATCAGATGTCTTGTAACCTTGGAGGAGACACATACCTCTTTCTGTGGGCCAGATCTGAAGATGGCAAAAGAAGTGCAACCACATGGTAAAGTATAAACATTTAAAATTAGGTATGGATCACCCTGAGAAGCTGGGTCATCACCCCAATGGCCTATAGGAAGAATCACTGATCCATGAAGAATGGTTGCTATGTGACTCACTTGTCCATTTGTCCCTGATTTGGTCAATTTTACTGGTTGACCATAGTTATGTCCCACCTCATGCCAGTTGTCTATCTTGCGAGTTCCCGTTTTCCCCAACTTTAGACCTTCCTCATCTCATGGTTTTATTCTATAAAAATCCCTAGAAAATATGCTATCTTTGGCAACCCACTCAGAACTTCTATCTCTCTCTCAACAGAAGCTTTCTTTCTCTCAATAAACAGTTCTGCTCTTAACCTCTGTTGTTCCTAAAATTCATTCTTCAATTTTAGAGAACACAAACTTGTACTAGACATATAGTAGGTCAGGAATTCTGTTTCTCTATATCACTGTCATTATCTTTCCTGTTGCTTTTATTTATTTATTTATTTATTTGATGCCAGGGATCAAACTCATGACCTTGCGTTTGCCCAGCAGGCACTTTCACCACTGAGCTAAACCCCCGGCTCCCTGTTGCTTTTAGATTGTGTACTTTCCAGTGGTTGTCTCCCGACCTGCCTGCAGAGTTCACTTCTTTATTTCTACAACTTGCATTAGAAAAAGGAAGGAGAAAAGAGCTAAGACTTGGTGATTGCTCACTGTTTCAGGCTCTGTTCCCAAAGCTAAGGATGATATAAATTCCAACAACATTTTCGTGTTTATTCCTTGGAGTTGCAATAATAATCTGGTAGAACAGTTTCAGTGATGTAATATAAGAAGTCTATTTGGTTTAGGCAGCACATGTATATTTCTGCTGAAATATAATTTTCAGTTTTGAATGAAAGCTGGTTGAATATGCCTATACAATAGCTAGTATTTTCTGGAGGAAGTCAGTTGGCTTAGTTTTAGAAATGACCTCTGGGGTGTGTGAAATTCTGTTTATATGTAAAAAATGTATTCCTGGGAATCTGACAAAGTCAACAGTAGCAGTCCATGAGCAGAAATTGGGGAAAGATGGCGGCCCACTAGCATGAAAGTTACTGAATTACTCAGTTCCAGTGTCTTTATCTGCATAATTGTGGTAAGAAGTCTTCCTTTGTAGTTTTTGAAGTATCAAAAAATGAATTGATGCATATGAAATGCCTAGCTTATGCTAAGTATTCAATAAGTACTAGCTATTATAGTCATTATTATAGTAGTTTTGCTATAGATTGAGGTTGAATGCTTGTATCTTTCTCCCAAATCTATACATTGAAATCCTAACCTTCAAGGAGATGATTTTAGGAAGTTAGGCCTTTGGAAAATGATTAGGTCAGCTGAGGAGAAAGTTGTGATTGGGATTAATGGCTTTATTAAGGAGACCCCATAGAGCTAGCCTGCTCCTTCTGCCATGTGAGATTACATGGAAATGTCAATTTGAGTCCTGGAAGAGAACCCTCACCAGAACTTGCTCATAATGGTACCCTGATCATGGACCTACAGACCCCAGAACTGTGGGAAATAAATTTTTGTTTATAAGCTACTTAGTTTAGAGCATTTTGTTATAGTATCCTGAATAGATGAAGGCAAGCTCCAGATGAACAAGTACACTTACAGTGAGCTTCAGACAGAGGGCATCTTGCATTAGTCACCTGAATACTATGTTGTAGTGTCTTCTAGTCTTCTCATTCCATTTTTGCAGTGTGCTAGCAGTATGAGCACTACTTTTAGCTCCTTCCAGAAAGAGTCTTTGCCTTGCCAAGGCCCTGTGCTTTCCCTCCCTAAGAGCCTGGGGACTCCACATCGTTTAGAAAAACCTTTTCTGAAAATAGCCTGTTTGTGTACTTATCTGTACATTTCCAGACCTTCAGCTGCTGGTGAGCAAGGAGGGTATCTTATTTCTTTATCTTTGCTACTTGGCAACATTCCTGGAACATAGAAGGGGCACTAAACATTCTCACTCAATTGAATTTAATAAAGTTTCAGCTTTTTGAAATAGAAACAAAAACTGAGATTGAATATTTCTTCTAATCCAGTCTTCTTTTATGGGAAAGGAGATCAATGCTTCTGCCATGTTTTTTACATTCTTTTCTAAATCTTGTTTACTTTGGCTTTGGTTAGCTCTTGGGACAGAGAGAGAGAGAGAGAGAGAGAGAGAGACAGAGAGAGAGAGAGAGAGGAGACAGAGACACAGAAAGAGAGAGAAAGAGGTAAAATTCAACTTTTATGATTTTAGATTAATTATATAGTGAATTTTGGTTTTTATTTCATTTTCTGTTACTCAGATGTTAGGACACATTAACATTCAAACTAACATTTAAGGATATTGAGTTACATCCTTTGTTTCCATAATCTTAGTTAAGCTTTCTAAAATCTTAAATAGGTATTATCATTATTATGTGTGTTTTATGGTATAAAGATACTGAAGTCCAGTGAATAACTTGACTAGAGTCATAGCAGGACTAGGATTGAGCCTGGGTCTACAAGATTTTGTTCTGGCTTTCAAATGCCACACTGAAATCAGTGTCCCACCCCTGCATAGTGCTGGAATTATTGAGCCTGCGGCTTTACACATGCTAAACAGCTACCACCATACTCCCACAACCCTAAACTATTTTCTTAAACTATGTGAAGGGGAAATTCTGAGAAAAAACCATGTAATTCTGTCTGCCTAAATGCTAGTTGAGTACCTACTAGAATTCAAAGGAGGTGCTAGATTATTCTCTGAGAAAGGAAGCCAGGTAGGAAGGAAGAAAAGAAGGAAGGATGAAGACAGCGTAGGAAAGCCTGGATTAGGGTGGCACAAGTGAGCAATCTACAGCAGAACATGCAGAGTCACTCACCCTCAGACATCAACCTTGCATTTGACCTACACCTTCACCTTCATGATTTTGTGCCTTGCCCTGGGTTGCTCATTGACTTTTGCTCTCAGGGAGTTCAGTGTCTAGCAAAGATCTCCTATCAGTATGGGTTACACCAGGGGAGAGAAACCACACAGTGATTTGAAGAGGGAATGATTAATATAAAAATTATTAACTAGCAGACAGCTCTGAAGGGAGAGAGTATGACAGTGAAGCCAAGGAGCTTTGACCTTCAGGACAAGAGGGAGGATTTTGTTTTTCCCTTAGGGCTGTGTTTGAGTGAGCATGACTTGCCCTATTTATTAGGCAACATTAGACTCCAGCATTTCCTTTCAGAACACCCCAGGCATTCAGGCTATTTAAAAAATCTAAATAACATCTCCATCAAACTAACATTCCAAGAAAGAAACATTTTAATCTGCTTTTTCCCAGACTGGTCTTTAGGTATTGGAGCACAGACAGGCTGGGTGAGGGGCGATACACTGTATCTGGAGATTGATGGAAACTCAGAGGTTTTGGCAAAGGTACATATACATCTTGAGGAAAAATTAAATATAATTTGACATCACACAAACTACACATCAGAATTTGAATGCAGGTCAAATCACAGCAGCTGTTTGTTATCTCTCATTAAAACTACAGTAACAGAATTGCTTAAACAAATTCTCTTTCTTTCTAAAACTTTCAAAGTATTTAATATTTGCATAATGATTAATCTTTAGCTCCAGAAGGAATTCCCAAAGGGGGAGACAACACAGAAGCAATTTGAATTGCAACAATATGGCAAAGCGAAAAGAGGGAGCATGCGAAATCCTCAGATTTGGGGCTCATTCTCAGGAGAAACCTAAATAATGGTGGTCACCCTTTTGTCAAATACTAAACAGAGGACAGTGGCCAAAAGAACACATCTCCAAACATTCAGCCAGTACATACTAACTAGGTCAAAGGTACAGCTTCAGTTAAGGAATTAGACCACATATTTATGCGGTCGTCAGTCTTGAATATTTCAGCAAAGTTTTGTTTTGTCCTTTGAAAGGAAAAAATCCTTATTCTTGGAACCCTGGAAATTCCTCTCCCATTCTTATTCCCCCAATTTGAGGAAAGTTTTGAATATTTTGTCTGTTCTTTCTTTGTTTTTAAATTAAAAACATATTTTGGAACAGGGTCTCACTATATAGTCTAAGCTGACCTTGAACTCACTGTTCTATTGTAGCCCAGGCTGACCTTGAATTTGCAATGCTCCTGCCTCAGCCTACCAAAAACCAGAATTATACCACTGTGCTCATCTTCTGAACAGTTTCTTTTTTGTAAAGGGCCTTTGCTGGCAGTTTATGTGCTATGATTTTGGGGGATGCTAGGAAACTTATGGCTGTAGAGAGCAGCAGGCTTGAGGTGTATTCTTCCCCATCTGTAGTTGAACTAGTTTAGCTTGATCAATGGCTCTTGATCTGACTACACTTTAGAATCACCTGGGGGAATAAAGTTAATGCCTAAGGAATAAAGATAATGCCTAAGGTTGTACTCCCACTCAGGCCAAGGGAATTGAAATCTTTGGTAGGTGGAACAGAATGTTGGTGTTTTAAATAAACCTTCCCAAGGTCTATGATTTGGATATGGTTTGAGTGTATCCTTCAAGGGTTTGTGTGTGGGAAGCTTGGTCCTTAGTGCAGGGATATCGAACCTTTCAGTAGGCCTTGGTAGGAAATCCTTAGGCAACAGGGGCTGGATATTACCCTCCAAAGGGCTTGCTTGGGCCCCTTGAGCTGTCCAGAGAGTGAGCTGTCACAATGCCAGCCCAACACCTGGTTGCTGATTTGTGGAAGTGACCACTTCCTCTCACGTGCACTGCTGTCCTATGACTGTCATCCCCCATTAGGCCCTCACAAGAGGCCAAACTAAGGTCCCCATTGCCTCTGTCTGGGACTTTGAATCTTTAGAACTAAATGAGTCTCTTTTGTTTATAAAATTTACCCACCTCAGGAATCTCTTTAATATAAAAGACTAATATGCCAAGTGACATGAATACGCAGTTGGGGCTGAAAAGCACTTCTTACTCTAATACTTATTATTCTAATACCGTTGCATGGATACCTCTGTGGTAAATATTCTCCTCCAGAAATCTTTATGCACAAATGAAAAATTATTCCTTGGGGGTGGGGATTTGGCTCAGTGGTAGGATTCTAACTTGGCACGCTTGAGGTCCTGGGTTTGACCTCCAGTTGTGAAAAATAAATTAATTAAACAAAAAAAATTCTTAGTTGGATAAACTCTCATTGAGAGTCTATTGCATGTAAACATTTATATGTTGAGTTAAGAAGGAAGCACACAAAAATGAAAGCAATTTTACTAAGGTACAGAGGTAAAGAGAATCTTTCCCTTGCCTTTCTAAAGTACATTTGTTTTCATAAAAAAAAAACCACTCTCTTCCTGCTCCCCTTTTTTGCACTTTTGAGTGCGAGGTTGATTTTAGAAGGCTGTTGACACCTGACCCTGAAAATGATAGAAAACATCTTTATCATTTGATTAGAGCTTGGTTTCTCAAATAACTTTCTGTCTCTGCTCTGAAAGAAGTTGAAAGTTCTGTGTGAGTATGCACAATTGCATCATCGAGGACCTAATCTAAAGTAGTCATTCAGTACATATTCAATTATAGTGGCTAAACATATCTCATGACTCAGTTCTGAAACCCAGGACTAAATGCATAGGTCATAAATAATATTCATAAGCCCTGGCCATCACAAATATTCATCTAATGTCTGTCTTCATTAGAGGGTTATTCATGTGTCAAAGATACTTGTGTAGAAAAGGAAAGTGATGCTTTCTATACCTATTTGAAAAGCAACATTATTTTTAGAGTACTCTAATAAAGCTCATTAATAAAGAAAAGTTTCCTTTAAAAAGAAGTTTTCTGTTTTCAATCTAATGACTAATGTTTTTGTTTTCTGAATGGACATCAACCTCTGACAATGTAAATAGCCTAGTGCAGAGAAGAGTAATGTTAAAAGTGTTCGTAAAAGGTTACATTGATGATTTACTGGTAGTAGTTTGGAGTTTTACTAACTTCAAGAGACAGCAAGTATTCATTCCCTGGTGTCCTTTCTGATGAATAACCCATCCTAAGAATTGTAGGATTGGCCTAGCATATAGTCTGTGAATATGATATAGCAATGATTGGCAAACTTTTTCTCTAAAGGGCAAACAGGAAATAGTTTAGGCTTGACTACTCAAGTCTGGAATTGTAGCACTAAAGCAGTCACAGAATATATACATAAATGTGTCTGGTTCCAGAACTCAGGTAGCAGAGTGGCTTGGCTTGTGGGCCACAATCCATCCATTCTTGGAAAGGAAAAATCCAACAAGGAGTTACATTGATGCTCAGGTTGCCATGGGAGGCTGTCAGGAAGGGCTGCGAATTTTAATTCATTCTAAAGAAGTCATGAGTATGTACTCATTCTTTTAGGAAAAGTCATGAGAAATCATTAATAATATTTGAGCGGTAATAGCAATCTTTCCTAATTAACATTTAAGGAGAACTTAATGGTCGATGTGTGTTATATCATGTGTCTTCATACTAACTTTGAGGTGGGTATTATTACATTCCCATTTTGTAGATGAGGAAATTGAGGTATGGAGAAGTTACATAAATTTCCCAAAGACATACAACTAGTAAATATTATAGTTGAGATATGATAGTCTGACTTTGGAGTCTGATTTTCTAACAATGTGAATTACTACTTTCCCAGAGAGGGCAGAATGAAGTCCAAAGTCATCATTCTTGGGAGGGAATAGGAGGACTCTGTAGGTACTGCAGTGTCTGTGCAGGTTGTAGGGGTTCATCATGCTGGAGTGTTTAATGTAGGGAGATGGATTTTCATGGGTCTCTCATATTTCTGTGTATCTTCAAGCAGAGGCACTGGGAGCCTTTTGTTCAGGACTACTTTTTCAAGGTTGCTTACATATTGAACAAGTTTAGATAATAAAATTTCCCTCTGGAACAGAAAGTAGGTTTGTTTGTGGCAAAGCACTATATAGACAATGTCTCCATTCAGGACAAAGTTGGGCAAATTTGCTTGCAGCCTATTATAAAGATTGGGAAAGCACACACCTGTAATCCCAGGTCTCTTGTTGAGTATGGGCCCAGCTTAGGTAACTTAACATCTTGGTAAGATAATGATAATAATAATAACAAGGAGTGGGAGTGTGGTGAAGAATGAAGGTCATAAGTAGAGTCCTTAATACTGAAATTGCCAAAAAAAAAAAAGATAGGTTTTTTTTTCTTTCAACTATGATAGAAGGAACCCTGTGTGTGTAGCATTTACTTGAAGTACTCTGTGTTACCCCCTTGGAATCTGGGGGCAAAAGGACAGATGGTGACATGAATTTCATGTTGTTCACTGTACCCAGGGTGATAATGTCCTTCGTCTTTGACCCAGCAGTCTCAGATCTCTGCTAGCATGCACAAATCTGTGGCAGGCTAGTTTGTTACCGTGTAGGCCAGGTAAAAAAAATGCAGGCCTTTCACAGTTCTTGACATACACAGGAAGAACAGGTCATGAAGACTGGTCTGAACACTTTTAACCTGATTCTGTGCACTTTTTAATTATGGATGAACAAAGGCCAGAGCCTGTACTGAAGATGGAGAGAGACAAGTCCCAACAAGCACTTGCAGCTCTTGATTATGTAACTGTCAGAGGGCTTTGCTCCTCTGAGAAGCTCTGAAACTGGCCACATGGAGATTATGATGCAGTGTTGATTCCATGGAATGATTTTCAATGAATCATGGCTGTAATACAAATATTACATTCCAGAAAGCTAATACAGTGCAGTGGGCCCCAAACCTAGCTGCTCATCAGAATTGCATGGTAACATTAAAACAACAATAAAGCAGATTCCTGAATATTTTTTTGGGGAAAACTCAAACATCAATATTTTATAAAAGTTTCTGAGATTATTCATATGAAGCCAGTCCTTTCACTGTTTTGATATGCACTGAATTCTACTGCAGACAAATCCTGCTTCCATACCATTTGGTAAAGAATTGTGCTTTCTGATATGGTGGCAACTATCCATATGTGTCTATTTAAAGTAAAATTTACACCACTTTAAAGTGCAGTTCCTTAGCTGCATTGGCTTCATTTCGGGAATGTGAAAGATGTCGTTAGTGGCTACAATGTCATATAGCATGGACAAAGAGCATTCCTATCACCACAGAAAGTTCCATTGGGTAGAGTTTCTTTACAATATTATATCATACTAGAAAGGAAGAATGCTATCAAAGGCTATTGGGACTGCACCAAAAAGACGTAGGAACCAAAATGAATAAGCTTCTGTTGGTCAGAGATAGGGTGATTTGAGCATTAATTCAAATATGAACTTTAATATATTAAATACTGTAAATCTATTCATTCATAATCATACTAAAAAAGTGATTAGTGACTTTTGGAGAAATCTACTGTTTGGAAATTGGAAAATAAAGGATTGTGACTCATTTAATCCATTCTGTTTGTGAAGGAAGGCTGGGTAAATGCTTGAGATGGTTTTGAGAACCTCAGCAGATGGCTCATTAGCAGGTCTTAGGACTGAACGAACGCCTGTTGCCCTTTGGAGTGCCAGTTCCATAACATGTCCTTGTATTGAGCTCTCTTCATTCTTTCACTCCCCACATGCTGCACTCCTATTCTCTGGGACCACCAGATAAATACAGCATGAAAATCTCTATCTCAGCCTCTGCTTTGGTGGGTCGCTGGGGGACCCAGATTAGAACAGCCTTCTAGTTCAAATGCTTGAAACAGAATCTCCTTGGCATATGAATTTAATTGCTTGGTTCGGATTATGCTGGTGGTCCAGACTCCTGTGAGCAACTGTTCTTTGAGAGATGTAGGTGGGACCCAAAGTCTAAGAGTTAGAACAGGGTGATAGTTGTGAAAAGCAAAATTGAACACAAACTTGCATTCTAACAAGATTCACCAGGTGATCTGTATGTACCTTAAAACTAAACAATTCTACTTCAGAGAATTATAATAATGTGGCTTAGTAACACTTTAAAAAGTGATAAGACATTGAGACCAAAGGTCAATGGGAAGCAGATTTGGGGGAAGGAGAACATATATTGCTATATGGGAGTGGAGCTGGAAATAGAAAAATGAGACTGAATGCACATGAAATACTTTAAATCAGAAATATGGAGAATGGATAATATGTATCATATGATAGGGTATAAAATGCATAACATAGTGCAGAGTGTAATAAACCAGTGCATAGAGGGTGCATGGTGGTAACTGGGTTGTTATTCTCTGCATCATAAACCTGAAACAGTACTGGGGTAGGAAGATAACTCCCCAATTCAGCCAAAAACTGCCTTCGTATCACTGTAGACACATAGAAGTTCTCATTAAAGGATTGTTAAATATTGAACCCAAGGTTTATATTGGAACAGGATGTCTCTGAGGGAGAACCAATCTTGGCAATCCACTGCTTTCTCTGTTTACTGCGGGCTCCTTCTGTCTTCTCTAAGCTTCTTACATTGTTTCCCCTCAACTCACTGCCTCTCCTTCCCATGCAAAAACTCCCAGTGATAGGCATGGGGAACTGGTAGATGTTTAATAATGGGCTCTCTGGAAAACATGTAAGTTCTAATATGCAGTGTTTTCAAATTTCCATTGTATATGTACTCCCACATGGTTGTATGCACCAATGTGGTGTTTGCTGAACAGAGCTGGGAGATGGTACAAGCTGGCATCAGTAAACCACAGGAAGCAAAAGAAAGAAGGAAAATAGAGGGTGGAGAGGACATTGTAAAGGTTTGTAGCCTTCCCAGAAATAAGAAGGCATTAGTGATGACCTGGAGTGCTTCCTTCTACTTCGTTTGCCGTGATTCAGAAATCCAGTTGCCTCTTCAAATCCAGAGCAACAGTCCAGTGAGCTTGCCTGGTCTTGTTGGTGCTGTGTTGCAGATCTGGCCATGAACCAATCTGTGGCCTATATCTTAGCTTCAATATTATTGTGAACTTCTTTATATTGTAGCTTTGAAAGAATCTGAAACTCAGCTGGAGAAAAGGCTTTAGGGCAACAAGAGGGACTTGGATTTCATGTACATCTTCCAGAAACATCAAGTAGGCTTTGGAATGCTCACATCATCCCTATGTATACATCACACCCCCTGTCCTCTTGCCTGGGTGTAGTGCTAATGACTCCCCACTTAGCTTCCTGAGGTGCTACACACCCAACTTCTTTGGCCTCAGTTCAGACCTTCACCTGGTTTCCTTGGAGATCATCCAAGAGTTGCATACCTGTCTTTCCAGAGGGCACTTAGCTGGCACATAGCTTCTTTCTCTTGGGCATATTGGTCAGTAATGCATATCTAACTTGCCACAGACACTGGCTGGTCCCTTCACCCACATGTGCTGCCTTGGGGGCTCATAGTGGCTCTCTAAGGACCTGATCCAGAGGCCTCATCCCCTCTGAGCACCTCCTTAGCTGCAAGCCATTAATTCTCTTTGCCACAGCCCTGGGACAGCTCAACACTCTATTGTCATACTCATCAACAAAACCCATACCTGCATTTCCCCTCACTGATCTGGATGCTTCTCTTTTGCCTTTGAAGTCCAACTTACTACAGATAGCCCAGATAAATGCATCTTAGTTTATATACACACACATATGCATGCATGCACCCCCCACACACAGGGAGGGGCTTGAGAGAGACAAAGAGAAATTTGTGCAACCATTTTGGTGTCTTATCTGATCCGTGGTGACTTAACAAAAAGATATACTTTCTCTGGCAAGTTAAAATTATTCATTTTTACCATCCTAGTATTTGTTTAAAATATATCTTGGTGGTTTTCTTCCCAGGTGAATATATATTCATCTTTAGATTAATGATTTAGTTTTTATTTCTTCTGAAATAAAGATAGCAGTAGAGAAAGTTCCTTTCTCTTTGTCAGAACTGGGGCTTCTTCTCTGAGAAATCCCTGCCACCTACCCAAAGTCACAATTAGTTTGGTTTATTCCTTTTAATTTTCACTTTCTTTCTGTAGGCTCTCCTCCTCTGAGCACATAAATATATCACCACTCTTCATTACCAAGACAGTGACCCGTCAGTTCATACCTTTTAGAACATCCTACACTCTGACAAAAGCGCTACAGGTGGCTCAGCTAACTCCTTACAGTTTTTATGTCTCCCAAGGTTGGGAGAGGCACTGTGTCCAGAGGTCAGTGTGTCTTTCCTGCCACCTGAGAGGCTTGTTCCACCCACTGACTCTTCCACTCAGAGTAAAGGCCAAAGATCTCTGGGTTGAAAAATGCCTTTAATTCAAATCCAGATTATACAGAAGGAATCCCTGTTTTTGCTGTCAGGCTGAGAGGCTGACGGCATCCTTGACCATTTTTCCTTCTTGCAGATGACCAGGGAACTTGTAGCCCTCCATAGAGAGCTTCATTCTATGATGGCTGTGGTGAGTTTAGAAGGCAGTGAATCCAGACACAAAAAATGAGAGTGCCTGGGGGGAGAGACTGTGCAAAGTTCCCAGTTGTCAGAAAGATGAGTATCATTCAAATGGCTCTGAAAGAAAAGATGAAAGGGATCACATTGTAAGCTGTGGTTAGATTAGTCTGTCCAAGCCACTAAACTCAAGATGAGGCAGCAGCTACAGCAGAAAAGATCATGCACCAAAATTAGCAGCACTATGAGTAAGGTTTTGGGGGACTCATTAGAGGGGGCAAGAGTTGAATGGGCACTAATGAGCTGATGACTTAAGTCTAGGAACAAATCAAAGCATAGCAACTGAAGATGTCCTTGGAGGTGGGATGCTGTATAACTGTAATGTCCTCCTAGGGACAGGCATTGGGCTGTGGAATGAGATTGGCTGACTTCTGCCCAGTAACCAAGCTACCAGACATTGAGCTAACACAAGGACTGGGAATATGCCCACAAGGATTCTTAATGTATGTACTCAGGTTAGCTCTCCTTGTCTTTTTGTTGTTTGTTTGTTTTCTAAATGCTAGAAATCAAGTCCAGGATCTTGAATATGCTAGGAAAGTGCTCTACCGCTGAGTTATAACTTCAGTCCTTTCCTTGTCTTTTATTAAGGCTTTGCTTTGGATTAGAGATTAACATAGATGTGGGAAGATCTTACAAATGCGTGAGGTCTTTGAATTTAGTGTATCATAGGTACTCAGAAAATACTTTATTGGTTCCAACATAATAGGCCTGACTGATCTCCGGCCAAGGCGATCTGTGGCAGTGGTCTTTAAAGAAGTAGGTGGAGCAAACAAACATTCAGAATGTCCCACAGTCATACCTAGTGTTAGCCCATGACTGGGCTGCCTCTCTGCTGGGACAAGATTTCATCCTTTACTCCAAATGGATAAATGTGGAATGTTCCCTTGGCTTTGGGTAGGTAGAGGACATACCCCTGAGCATTGACTGAAAGTCATGGGAGCCTTAACCTATGAAATCTGGAAAGTAGCTATTTCCTCATTCTCCTCACTTCCCACAGTACCTCTCCAGCACATTCTCTATTGTTCTGCCCTGTGCAGTTCGGGCTTGCTTAGTTTGCCTTATAAGGTTATTTCAGGGATTCAGGCTTTCACTATAGGAAGGTTTTCCTGCTGTTCTGACTGAATTGCTTTCTGCTTAATTTTAGTTCATTATGTCTGTAAAGACAGGGAGGGCTTTATGGGGCAAAAGGCCCAATCATTGTGGGAAGAATGAATCATTCCAAGAACCGGGAGAGGGGCTGAAGGCAGCTGAGGGGCAGGAAGTTGGGGGTGGAAGTTATTGAGAACTGCAGCAAAAATCTGTCTTCTCTCTTCATTCCTCCCACTAGGGGGTGCCCAGCATCCTGGAATAATGACTGTGATTAGGAAGCTGAGGTTCTATGTGGCACCTCCTAATAGAAGGGCACTGGCTGACCCGACTTCCTGTATTTCTGTCATGCGTTGAGAGAAGGAGGAACATAGGGAAAGGGGGAGGAGGGAGAGGGAGGAGGAGGGGAGAGAAAGGTCGAGTTAGAAGTGGCACAAATGCCTCTTAAGTAAGCTTTTATTCTGGGGATACCCTGAGTTCTTAGGGCCCACTGATCTTAGTCAGTGGCTAAGTACCTATGTACAAAGAAAGTCTTTTTGTGCCTGGGAGAAGTGGCAGCATGAGACAGTGAAGAAGTTGTAGGGATGAGAAGTACAGTAATGAAGCTGAGGGACTGACTGAAAGTTAGGAATGGAGTAAAGATCCAAAGATGTGATGAGGCCAGGGAGAGATACCCAGACCTTCAGAATCACCTCCTTAAACCTTATAGGCATGATTTTTTTTTGTGTGTGTGTGTGTGTGCTAAGAACATGGATCTTTGATCTAGGCAGTCATGAGTTCAAATCTCAGCTCAAGCATTCAGTAGTCACATGACCTTGGGCACTTGGGCAAGTTACACAATCTTTTTGATCTTCAGTTCTTTGCCCCTCTGCAGGGACAAGGCTTCATCTGTGTATTCCCAATGGGTAAATGTTTTCCAAATGGATGAATCTCAACTCCAAGGCGGGATTTAATGAAAACACATACTAAATAAATGTAGTTTCCCTGCTTTCCTTGTTTTCCTACTAAAGAATGCCCAAGGGCAAAGAAACATGTTCTTACTGTTACAGTTCTGGTATCTTCAAGCTTTGGAGTTCCAGGGCTGCAACTCTGGGGCAACAATATCCTCCTCTGGGGTTTCAGCAAGTAAAAACTTTTGTGAGTATGAAGGGTATGCCTCGGGAGTCCTGGTCCCTCTGACTGCATTATCAGTTTACCTGGGCTCATGTGACAATGTTTCATTTCTTTAGAGCATTGTTTCCCAAAATATAGGCCCTAGACCAGCATTAGCAGAAGGGCTTAATAAAAATGTGGATTCTAGATCCCCTGCAGTTGGACTTTCTGAAATTTAAAAGTAATTATTGACAAAATTATTAGTTCTAGGAAACATAATTTCTAAATCTGTCAGAGTGTGTTTTGTGGGGAAGAAGCTGGAGCTTTTGAGGAGACCGTCACCATCTCCTTGTCTTCTTCTTCCTTCTTCTCTTTCCTCCTTATTCTTCTTTTAAGGAAGAATGTTTCTGAAGTTTTTTAAAAGTCGACATACAAAGATTATACATCTCTATGGACTATAACGTGATACATGTATTCATATAGTTCAATACATGTATTCATTATGTAATATTCAAAACTTTGTGCTGGGAACACTGAAAATCCTTTCTTCTGGGGCTGGGGATTTAGCTCAGCGGCATAAGCGCCTGCCTTGCAAGCAGGCGGTCATGAGTTCGATCCCTGGTACTGATAAAAAATAAAAAAAATTTAAAAAATTAAAGAAAAGAAAAATCCTTTCTTCTAACTTTTTTGAAACAGACAATACATTATCATTATGCACAGCCATCCTCCTGTGCAACAGCCCACCAAAATTTAATTTTCCTGTCTGTAACTTAGTACCATTTGATCAGCCTTTCTCCAGCCCTCTTGCTACCTACTCTCCCCAGGCCCTGGAAACCATTCTTCTGTTCTAAACCTCCAAGAGATCAACTTTTCAGATTCCACACAGGAGTGAGAACACGCGGTGCTTTTCCTTTCATGCCTGGCTCATTTCACTTAACATAACACCCCATCCAGTTCCACTGAGGGAGACTTGTTGCTTTGAAAATAATCCTCCATAGGTGATCTGACCCTGCTATTTATAGCATCACTGCTGCCCTAGCTACTTACTTGCTTCCCCTAGAACTTCCTAAATGTTCACAGAAACAATTGCTGTGAAAGTTGCAGGAGATCATTTGTGTGAACACCTGATGAGAAAAAGCTATTCAGAAACGGTAGTGTGATTGATTCCTGAGCCACAATGATAACTCAAGGCAGCAGCCCTCACCGCCAGCCCCCAAAAGTCTCCGTGTCTGCAGTTTAAACAGAGATTATTTAAACTGATGGAGGTGAAGCTCTGGATTTTTTTCCCCCCTGGGGATTAGGTGGAACTAAGAAAAGGCTGTTCACCATTTACCACTTCCCCTGTGTAGCATTGCTGCCAGACTAGCTGCATTTAGACTGAGGGTAGAGGCAAAACTTAACCCTTCCTTAAAGCTATGGACTCTGACCTCTCGGTCCAGAAAAAGATAGGCTCTGGACACTTTATACAGTGTTCCTTCAGATGACAAAAGCTGTGGTGTCTGGCTTTTCCGAAGGAACTTATGATGATGCATCACTATTGAGAACAAGACTTTTCTGAGAAACAGCAGTCACATGAGGAAACACATTTTTACCTGGTTCCTGAGGCTCTTGAGGCCAGAGGCTCACCCTTGGCTTCTGGAGAATCTCTGCACTGTAGAACTACAATGTGTGCTCAGAGTGTGCCAGGGGCTGCAGAAAGAATTTGCAGTAAGAATTCCTGTCAGTTTCATAGTGCTCAAAATAAGCCTAAAAATGCTGCCAGAAAGGCAGTTATTGCTATCTTAAATCCTTGTTGGAACAAAATGTGAAATAAAAACTAGTAAAATACAACAAAGCAAGTCATTGTGCAGCAAGCATTACTGTCCTGTGTACCTAGCTGGCCCCCTGGCTGGCTCCAGGAGGTCAGGAGCCAGCTGCTTAGAGCTGCTTTCAGCCTCCAGCCTTGAGGCTGGGGTGGGATGGGGTGAGGGGAGCCTGCATCTGTGAAGGTAGTGCAGGTGGGAAAGAGCTCTCCTCCATAAAACATCATTTTTTTGCCCTTCCGAATCTGTTCTTTCCTTTTCTGTTTTCTAGGAACTAGAGGATCTGTCTGACTCAACTGGACATGGCTGGCTTCCCTAATTTATTGTTCCATTCCCAAGGCTTTCTCCTTTTGGACTCAGTGTGAACAGACAGGCACACAGCAGGAGGGATGCAGAGCCTGCAGACAAAGCTTCTCAGAGGCAGAGCAGCCCTTCCCTGGGCACAAGCAAAGACCCACCCCAGCCTCTTTCCTGTCCTTCATCAGTCTTTGCTGAACCTGAAAAGGAAATGAATTCCAAAGGCAGGAAATGACCCAGAGACCTTAACAATATGTAAAAAGCTGAGCCGGTATTTCCGCTACTTTGTTTCAAACTATTCTAATCTGTGTCCCAGGAAGCCTAACCCATTGCCAGATGGAGATCTGTTTTTTGGCATCTGCCATTCCCAGCTGGTGACATTTGCACATTTGAGAAGGCAAACCTGTCCCCCACATCTTCAAACTTGTGGAGAGGTGTAGTCCCAGGCAAGTCCTTGAGTCTCTGGCTGACAGCACCAATCATCCAATCTACTTCATCTGCAGCCGAACTGTTGCTGGACTCCAGCCTAGAACACAAGCACGCGGAGTGTGTTCTCAAAGATTTACAGGACCTGAAATCAAAGCCAGCCAGAAAAGGCTGGCTCCCTCTCCAGCTTCATAATCCCTTCTTACCAGGTGCTCCTAAAGAAACTCGATGAGTCAGAAAGGAAGAAAATGTGTCCGAAGGAGATCTGCGGGGTAGGCTGGCCTCTTTTATTGCTTCTGAAAACTCTTGTCTGTGTTCCAGTGCCAGTAATGCTTAGGGGTTTGGTTTTACTTTTTCTTTCTCCATTAGCTCTCACTCTTGAGAGACCCTTCATGTGCCATGCTGGCAATTAGCTCTGCAAAAGCAGGTGGCCCTCTGACAGAGAATGAGTCACTGCTTCAAAGAAGTGTAGACTTTGCTTTTATCCATAGGAGCAGGGTAAGAAAAAACTTCCACTCCTACTTCCATGAGGAACCATCACTCAACTGCTTTGTTCTAGCCTGAGGGTGTGTACTTTTCACAGGCTTTTAATTTTTACTGAAAATTATCCATCAGCCTTCCCACCAAAGCCTGGGTGCCAGCTGGAGTCTGAATACAGCAAAGTGGCTTCTGGGATACCTGCTCCAAATGGGAATCTTCCCACCATTCGAAAGTAGCTGTAGCTGCATGGATAAAGTGTTCAAAATGCTGAAAAGAATAAAGTTTAAAGAATACAGTGTATTTTTTGACATCTGACTGATAGAAAAGCCCCAGCAAAAGAGAGGGAGGAGAGGAAGAAACAGGTTCAGGATAGGGTACTATTGAATTCCAACATGGCATCAAACATCTGTTTCTGTTCAGAGCCACTCTTCTCTACTATTTAAAACTGTGTTCTGTTTATTATGAAATTAGTTTTTAAAAGTGTCTTCTGAGAAGCTTGGATTTATCCCTAAAAGGGACTATGAGCACTGTAACAAAACAGTAGCTTTATATCAGGGACAGGCTGTATCAACTGTAGGTAGCTGTTAGTTCATAGTAGATAAAAGCTAGGAGAGCTTCATGAACACAAATGTGGCCATATTTCTTCTGTGTATAGAAAATGGGCGAGGCAAAAGCTAGGAACAGGAGACAGACAGTATCTTTCTACCTACTGACACCAGCCAAGCTGGATAAATAGCTCATATGATGATGATAACAACCTTCATGAAGAAAAGTATTAACTCAGAAGAAAACAAGAGTTTTTGAATTCAAGCCATGGTTAAGCCTGAAAGAACTATTGTCAAAATCACTTACAGGGTTTCAGGGACTTTGGAATACAATAAAAGGAATTCAGGGTGATTGAAATAAATATAAATGGACAGAAAAATCAAGACTAGATTAAGATGAGATTGAGGATGGTTAACAATTAACAAGGAAAGTACCAAATTATATCTATTGTTATACTACTTTTAGTCTTAATCTAATTAAAATCATACTTAAGAACTGTGTTCTCATTTAAATATATACAACAGAGCAAAAGAATCTGTCGTGTTCTCTTTGACACCTGTTTTGGATGCTTGGCCATTAGGAGCCACTTAGTCTTCTACTGTGTTTATGGATAAAGACTGAAAAAGGAATATAGAACTTCTCAAATATTACCATTAAAGACTTTGAAGTTGGACTTTTCAGCAATGCTGAAATTGTTAGGTCTTTGGCAACTCTTAGAGATGATCTAAGTGCATTTTGCATAAAGTGATGAGTAAGAGTTTTTTGGGGCCTGGGGCAAAATGTTATGGTTTATATCTAGATGTGCCCGAAGCCTCATGCTCTTAAAGATAGGGCTTTTGGAGGCAACTGGATCATGGGGTTGTGATAGTTACCTACAGATTAGTCCACTTATGATTTGTAGCTCAGTGTGATATTGGGAGGCGAGGTTTGGGTCGGTGGTGATCACAGAGGGTGCAATTTGAAAGGATGTAGCTCTGTTTTCCTCCCTTAATCTCTCTTTCCCACCTGCCATGCCATGAGCAATTCTCCTCTGTCATGCTGCCCTGCCTTGGAGCCAGCTGACTATGAGCTGAAGTCTCTGCAAAATAAACCTCTCCTCCTTTAACCTGTATCAGGTATTCTTTTTCTAGGAGAGAAAGTAACTAAACCATACAGCTTCTCAAACATTAGTTTAGCAGTGAGAAGTCAGAGCTGTGTACCACGATGGTAATGCTTAACAGCAGGTTTAACAGCGGTTGTTGCTGGACATTTTCAGTAGATGCTCATATTTTGAAAAACAGAATCAAAAGCGGAAAAAGACAAACTCATCGGTGTGCCACAGCATATTTTAAATATCCAGGGAAGCAGAGTGATTCTTGACATCTAGTGAACAGCAAATGAGCTCCTACTCAGGAATCAAATGTAGTTTACAGTTCCAATATGAGATTGTGCTGCATTTCTTTCAAAGGTGTCTTATCTTTGAGAAGGTGAATACAAGCACCAACAGAAATCAGTGTGGAAACAGACCATAAAGGTCTTAAGGTTTGTGACACTATCTGGTACCAAGTTGACATGCACATCCTTTTATTTAATTCCAGTTCACTTAAGAGTGAAATAAAAAGGTGTTTTCTTTCAGTTTGTGTGTATTATTTTTTTAAAAAAATAGTTCAGTCATTGTGACCTAACTACTAGATAAATAAAATATATGTTAGGTAAATATTTTGGTCTAGGAGTTCTATGAAAAAATTACAGAGACATTAAAATGCCATCAATTAAGACATTCTGGGAATTCTATTTAGAGCATTATTAATTTTACCCAATGAGCAAAGCTTAAGATTTTTTTCTTTCTTTCCATGAACTTTCTTTCTTTCTTTCTTTCTTTCTTTCTTTCTTTCTTTCTTTCTTTCTTTCTTTCTTTCTATTAGTGTACTGCATGTTTGTCATACATAAAGATCACATTCATGCTATTTGAACCTGATAAATGTATCTTAATTTTCTTATGTTCACATTCCCTTCCCCTCCCTTCAATATTTTTCCCTCCCAATCTATAAAATATTTGTTTCCATTTTTCCTTCTATTCTGTTTTCATAATTCCTATTCCCTTCTTTCTCTTTCTCTTCCTCCTCCCTTGATTCCCTTTCTTCCTACTTCCCAAAATCTAGCCTCCATTCTTCCTGACTTCTCCCTTGGGTTTCTGACACAGAGAAGTGATATTTAAACCTGTGCACCTGATAAAAATTAAATTAAAATTAAATTAAAATTATGGTATTGAGTTGCATACATTTATTTATTTAATTTTATTTCAAAGAGAAAAAAATAAATACACTGAAAAAATTCAAATTTAGATAATGCAAGAATAAGAATGGTCCCTACATTGCATATGGTCATCTTCAAAGTAGTTGCTCAGAGTACAAGATACAGGCATAAAAAATTGACCAAACAAATACAAACCTTTCTTTACAATGAACTAAGATAAATTTGTAGTGTAACTATCTTAACTGTCATATATATATATATATATATATATATATATATATATATATAATTTCTTTTCTCTTCCCTCTTTTCTCCTTTTCCCCATTCCAGTTTCTCTTTCCTTTTAAATAGTCTCTTCACATTTCAAAATATCTGTTATATATTTTAGATCTTATTTACTCTTTAAGTGTCTCACACTAGGGAAATAATACAATGTTGAAACACATGAGTCTGATTTATTTCACTTATGAATATGGCCTCAAGTTGCCTTCATTTACTTAAGTCTCAAGTTTATTCTCCTTTATGGATACCACATCTTTTTCATCCATTCCTCAGTTGATGGGCATTTGAGTTGTTTCCAAGATTTAGCTATTACAAATTGTGCTGCTATAAACATGGGTGCACATATATTGCTGTGGTGTGATGTTTTTAATTCTTCTGGGAAGATACTCAGAAGAGAAATAGCTGGGTCAAATGGAACCTCTAATCCTAGTTTTTCGAGGAATCTTCTCACTGATTTCCAGAGTGGTTGCACCAGTCTACACTCATGGCAACAGTAAAAAGCAATCTTTTTTCCCCACAACCCCTCCAGGATTTGTTGTTGGTTGACTTCTTGGTGATAGCCATTCTTTCTGGGGTGAGATGGAATCTCAGTGTTTTTTAAATTTGCATCTCTCAAACGATCAATGATGTTGAACATTTTTTCATGTATTTATTTTCCATTTATGTTTTCATCTGAGAAGTTTGTGTTCATCTCAGATGCCCATTTTTGGGTTAGGTGTTTGAATTTGGGGGACTTGATTTTTTTCCAATTCTTTATATGTTCTAGATGGAAGTCCTTTGAGGGATAGTTGGCTAAAATTTTTTCCCACTCTGTAGGTTTTCTTTTCATCCTGTTGGTGATTTCATTCTGTTGGTGATGTGCAAAAGCTTTTAAATAAGATGAGATCCTATTTTTTATTCTTTGTAGTGTTTCCCGTGTGGTATGGAATTTGTTCAGGAAGAGCCTGTGTACACTGTGCCTTCAAGATTACTACTTATTTTCCTCTTCCAGTACATTTAGTGTTTCTGTTTTAGTGTTTAGATCTTTGATCCATGTTGACTTTCCTTTAGCCTGTGGTGATAAACATATACCTAGTCTTAGACTTCGGCATGTGGAGAGCCAGTTTTTCCAACACTGTTTATTAAAGAGGTTATCTTCCATTGAACATGTTTTGCTTCTTTGTCAAAGATAAGGTGACCAAATGTATTTATAATTGTGCCCACATCTTTTAATGTATTCCATTGATCTGTTTTTTTTTGTCAGTACTATGCTCATTTTATCACAGTAACTTTGTACTATAATTTCAAGTCAGAAATTGCGATGCCTCTTGCCTTACCTTTGTTGTCCAGGATTACCTCTGCTATTCAAGGTCTGTTCTAGTTCCAAATGGATTTTAGGAATGTTTTCTTTGTGGGGTATGCCAATGGTATTTTGATTAAGATTGCATTAAATGTGTATAATAGTTTTGGTAATATGGCCATTTTTACAGTGTTGGTTCTTGCTATCCAAGAGCAAGGGATATTTTTCATTTTCTGCTAGAGTGCTGTAATTTTCAGTGTATAGATGTTTTATTTCCTTTGTTAGATTGATTCCTAAGTAGTACAGTATTTTGGATGCTATTGTGAAGGGTGTGGTTTCCCTAATTTCTCTCTCAGTGAGTTTTTGTTTGTATACAGGAATGCTAGTGATTTCTGTGTATTGACTTTGTATCCAGCTACACTCCTGAATTTGATTATTAAATCTAGAACTTTTTTGGTGGATCTTTTGGGGTCTTCTATGTAGAGTATCACATTATTTGCAAATAATGATAATTTAACTTTTTCTTTTCTTATTCTTATTCCTTTTTTTTCTCTTGTTTAATTACTCTGGATAATGTTTCCAGAATTATATTGAAGAGGAGTGGTGATAGTGGACATCCTTGCCATGTTCCTGATTTTAGAGTGAAAGCTTTCAGTTTTTTGTTCATTTAGCATGACGCTAGCTATTGGTTTGTCATAGACAGCTTTTATCAGATTGAAGTAAAGATCATTTATTCCAAGTTTCTTAGGGTTTTTATAATGAATGGGTCTCAAACTTTGGATCAATAGATGATTTTTCTGCATCTATTGAAATAACCATGTGATTTTTGTCTTTGGATCTGTTAATATGGTGTGTTACATTTATTGATTTGTGTATACTGAACCATCCTTGCATCCTTGGGATGAATCCTACTTGGTCATGGTGTATAATTTTCTTGATAATTTGCTGCATTCTGTTTACCCGCATTTTATGAAGAATTTTTTGCATCTATCTTCATTAGGGAGATTGATTAGTAGTTTTCTTTTCTGGTTGGGTACTTTTCTGGTTTAGGTATCAGAATAATTCTTGCTTCCAGGATTGATTTTGGAAGTATTGCATCCCTTTAAATTTCATTAAAGAGTTTCAATATTAGCTGCATTAGATCTTCTCTAAATTTCTCAATAGTGAATGTTGAGGGGCCTGGGCTTTTCTTTGTTGGTAGGTTTTTTATTACATTTTCAATTTCTTTTCTTTTCTTTCTTTGTTTCTTTTCTCTTTCATTTTTTTTTCTTTTGTCTTTTTGAGGCAGGGTCTTGCTATGCAGTTCAGGCTGGCTTGGGCTCACTTTGAAGCCCAGGCTGGTCTCAAACTTGTAACGATCCTCCTACCTCAGCCTCCCAAGTGCTGGGATTATAGGAGTGCACCACCACGCCTGGCTAAATTTTCAATTTCATTGAACTGATATTGGTTTAATTAGAATATTTATATCATCTTGATTCAGTCTGATAATTCATGTGTGTCCAGGAATTTGTCCATTTCTTCTGTGTTTTCTATCTTATTAGAGGGCAAGTTCTTGAAGTAGGTATTGATGATCTGGATTTCTACAAAATCCATTTTGATTTCACCCTTTTCACTCTTAATTGATTGAATTTGAGTCTTTTTCTTTCTCCTTTTTGATAAGGTTGCCTAGAAGTTTATCAATTTTATTGACTCTTTCAAGGAACCAACTCTTCGATTCATTAATTCTTTGTATTATTTTCTTAGTCTCAATTGAACTAATTTCTTCTCTGATTTTTATAATTTCTTCTCTCATACAAGCTTTGGGTTTGATTTGTTCCTCCTTTTTTAGGAGTTTGAGGTTCAACATTAAGTTGTTTATTTGAGGTTGTTCTATTTTCCTGATATGAGAGCTTACTGCTGTAAATTTTCCTCATGAGACTACTTTCACTGTGACCCATAAGGTCTGGTATATTGTATCAGCATTTTCATTTAGTTGTAGATACTGTTTAATTTCCTCTGTGACCCACTGGTTGTTCAGGAGTTGTTGTTTAATTTCCATGTGTTTATTTAGTTTTTGTGGTTTCTTTTGCCATAGATTTCCAATTTCATTTTACTGTGGTCAGACAGTATGCATGGGATAATTTCAATTCTTTTGCATTTACTTAAGCATGTTCTAAAAGCTAATATGTGGTCTATTTTGGAGAATGTCCCATGTGCAGCTAAGAAGAATATGTAGTCTGATGTGGGGTGGTATATCTGTAGACATCTACTAAGTCCATTTGATCACAAGTTTGTTTTAATTCTGATATTTCTTTGTAGATTTTTCTGTCTGATTGAGCAATGTAATTGTGAGAGTGGGTTATTAACTTCTCCCATTACAATTTTGTTAGTGCTTATTTGATTTTTCATGTCCATTAATATTTGTTGCCCCTGAAATTGGTGCATATATGTTTATGATTGCTATTTATTCTTCTTGGAGTCTTCCCTTAACAAGTATGCAGTGTTCCTCTTTCTCTCTTTTGATCAGTCCTGGTTTGAAGTTCACATTTTCTGCAAACAGAGTAGCTACTCTTGATTTTTTCTGGGATTTAGTCACATGGAGTATTGTTTCTCATCCTTTGACTTTCAGTCTATGACTTTCTTTTTGTGTTAAATGTGTTTCTTGAATGTAGCATATTGTTGGGTATTTGTGGTTTCCATCATTTTCCAAGGCTTTTCTATTCTTTTTATCTGTGTCTAAATTCTTCATTTTAAGCATCATTTCTTTTTTGTACCTGAGAGACTATTTTCTACACAGCCTTTTCCAGTTATTTTAAAACTTCTATTGCTATCATTTCAGAAGGTTTCAGGGTTTGACTTCCAATTTCCTCTATCTCTGTGCTCCAGGCTTGTCCTGAATGGGCTGGAGGACAGGGGTTGCATTTTGCTTCTGTGTCTTGTAATTTTCTACTTTTTCTTTTTTATTTTATTTTGTTCTCTGTGTTGATGCTTGCTGATTTCTTATGGTAGATAGCATTATCACTAGTATTGAGGCTTTCCTAGAAGATGTCTGTTCTTCAGGGATGTCTTTTAGATGAAGGTAATTGTCTATCCCAAGGACCTATCTTCCTAGTTTGTAAAGGATGTAAAGTTATTAGTTGGCTCAACACCCATTCCTTTGGTACTGGATTGCAGTGATACTTATGAGCCCATATAATCACAGTGTTATCATACAAGGTAGGAAAACATTATAACATGTATCACATCCTGGCTAAAGTAGTACAGCTAGCCATAACAATAGTTTCAAGTACAGCTTGATCTACTGACAAACTATGGTAACTATTAACCTGATACCTTTGACCACAGGAGCAAATTCTAGTTATATAACAGAATCAAACATATACAATGTACTTGTATGCAGTGGTTTTTTTTCCCTAGTGGAGGGATTTTACCATGTTTGGGGGTATGGAGGTTAAAATGGGTATTAGACAAGATAAAGTGATGAGTGAGGTCAAATACAGTAGAATCAAGGCTGGAGGTCAAAGGGTGATAACCTGAGTTTTGAGGAACTGGAGGACAGAGGAGGGAAGGAATGAAAGAGAAAATGAAGGAGTATTGGAATGAATCAGAAAGGGAAAGAGACAATGTTTAACCAATTGAAAGTATAAATTCAAGAGATAGCTGAGGAAAGAGAGAAAGAAGATGAGTAGAAGAAAACAATAAAGATAAGAAACCTAAACAGTGAAAAAAGAAAAACAGAGATGAACAAAGAAAATGAAAAGAAAAAGGAGATCAGAAAAAAAGAAGACCCTCCCAAGTAACCACAAAATACAAAACAAGACAAAGATCAATAAGATAGGACAGGATTGCCAATCAGACAAATAAGGGAGAATAAAAGTAGTAAAATTCCTCTAGTGTTCACAGTTCTGTGACTGTGTAGTGTCCAAAATAGAATCTAGAAGTGTGCTGTGTACTCTCGCCAAGTTCGCCATGGGATTTGTGCTGGGTTTGGAACTGATTTTGCCTCTGGATGTGGGGCTGAGACTGGACTTCTGTTGGTGGAGCTCTCCAGAACCCTTTAATATAGAATGGCAGACTCATCCACTTCTATTCTACATGCCAGAGCTCTCTCTTGGTTCACCAGCTTACTCACTGCTGGCTCCTCACTATTGCTCAGACACTTCAAAGTTGCTGGTCTCACTGACTGTTCTGCCTGCCACAGGCAGGTGTGCACCCATTCTGGGGCCCTGGTTTTGTGGTTGCTCTGCCCACCAAAGGCGTGTGTGTACCTACACCCTGAGGTGCATACGTTTATCTAACAAGCACTCAAGTTTATTCTTCTTTATGGCATGGTATATAAATACCACATTTTCTTTACTCATTCATATGTTGATGGCCATAAGTACTGTTTCCAAGATTTTGCTATTACAAGTTGTGTGGCTATAAACATGGGTATGCATACATATTACTATGGTATAATGTTTTTAACTTTTTCAGGAAGATATCTGGAAGGGAAACAGCTTGGTTAAATGGAACCTTTTGTTTTAGTTTTTGAAGGATTCTCCATACTGATTTCCATAGTGGTGATATAAATTTACACTTCTACCAACAATGGAGAAAGTTTTTTTCTTTCTTTCTTTTTTTTCTGCAGCCTCAATAGCGTTTGTTTTTGGTTGATTTCTTTATGGTAACCATTCTTTCTGGAATGAGGTGGAATCTCAGTTTTGTTTTCATTTGCATTTCTTTAATGACTAGTGATATTCAATATTTTTTATCTATTTATTTGCTGCTCGTACTTCTTCATCTGAGAAGCATTTATGCATTTAAGATGCTGATTTTTGGATTGGGAAGGTCTGATTATTTTAAGTTTTTTTATATTCTAGAAATTAGTCCTTTGTCTGATGAGTAGCTGGTAAACTTATTTCCTATTCTGTGGGTTGTCTCTTCACTTTGTTGGTGATTTCTTTTGCTGTGCAAAAGCTTTTTTTAAAAATTCGTTATCAGTACTGGGGATCAAACTCACAACCGCATGCTTGCAAGGCAGGCGCTTATGCTGCTGAGCTAAATATCCAGCCCACAAAACTTTTTGATTTGATGTTATCTTAGTTGCTGATTCTTTGTAGTATTTCCTCTGTGATTTGGATTTTGTTCATAAAGTCTTTGCCTACACCCTTGTCTTCAAGAGTTTTATCTATTCTATCTTTCAGGAGATTGCTTCTGTTTTAATATTTATTTATTTATTTTTTGCAGTACTGGGGATTGAACTCATGACTTTGCATTTGCCAGGCAGGTGCTTATGCCACTGAGCTAAATCCCCAGCCTGTTTTAATATTTAGATCTTTGATCCATTTTAATTTCAGTTTAGTTCATGGTAAGAGATATAGGCCTACTTAATTTTCTTTGGTAGAAAGCCACTTTTCCCAGCAACATTTATTAAAGAAGCCATCTTTCTTCCAGTAAAGGTAAGGTATCCTTTGTCAAAGGTAAGGTTGCTCAGTGTAATTGGTGTTGTTTCTGTAGCTTTTATTCCACTAGCCCTCGTGTATGTGTGTGTGTGTGTGTGTGTATGTGTGTGTGCATGTTTGCCAGTACCATGCTGTTTTTATTATGGTACCTTCATAATGTAATTTCAAGTAAGGGATTGTGTTATTCCGTGCTTTGCCCTTGTTGCCCAGAGTTTAAAGTTTAAACTTTACTGTCTCTGGGCTCCCTCAGCAGAATAAAAAAATGTTTAGATTTCCCTCTTCTTATCTCAACCAGGACACTGCTCAAAATATCTTTTTCTCAATTCTCCCATAAAATAAACATTCTTAGTAATAATATTTTTATTAATGCAATCATTTGTAGACTATTAATGCTTCTCAAACTGTCTTAGGTGAATGGCTTACATTTTTTCCCAATCTGTCATATGATCTGTCATATGATGATTCATTTTATGTGCAAATTTTTCCAGATTCTGATACCCAGATATTAGATCAACTATTATTCTGGATGTTTGTGTGAAGTTAGTGTTGGGATGAAATTAACATTGAAATTAGTAGACTTTGAGTAAAGTGGATTACCCTCCTTACTGTGGGTGGGCCTTATCTAATCATCTCAAGGACGTGCACGAAAAAACACTGACCTCCCCTGATGCAAGAAGGACTTCTGTTAGCAGACTACCATTGGATTCTGCATCTCTTTCCTGAATCCTTGCTGGTCTATCCTATCAGATTCTGGACACAGTAAACCTCTTCAACTGCATGACCCAATTCCTTAGTCACTATGTATGTATATCTGTCTATCTATATATCTATCTACCTATCTATCTATATCTCCTGTTGGTTCTGATTCTCTGTAGAGCCCAAATATACACCGATGTTTTAAAAATTTCAATAAAAATGACTTTCTACAGAAAGAAACATACAATTAAATATTGTGGAAATACCAAAAGGGGAGATTGGTGAGTGGCAACAAAAATCAGCTGCTCCAAGACCTGGAATCCAGACATTGGAAAATAACAACTTGGGAAAGGAAATAAAAAAGATGTAGATTGCCTGAAATTGGGAAGGAACTGACAGGAAAATTAAAAGCTACAGAGAAGCTCGAGAGAAGGACTATAGTACAGAGAATGGAATGAAATAGTCTGATTCTCTGCATCCTCCCCTCCCAAATTAACAGAGCTTGTTGGATCTTGGGGCAAAGGTAAAGGACCACAGTTAGCCATGCCTGAAATGCATCACTGAAAAGCAGACTAAAGAGATCTTCATACTAGCTAGTGTCTCCACAATAAGTGCCTACAAACCTAAGCACACAACAAAACAAAATTAATGAATAAACAAAAAACAACAGAAATGTGAGAAGACAGGGTGATAAAATGCCTCTCAAAACTTCTAACTGCCAAAGCTGATGCTGGGAACATTAAATGGAAGGAAAGCAAAAGCCACACAGCTGAATTATTTAAGAGGATAACAGAAGAGATTAAAAAACAAATCAATGAGGCACTCAGTGGAATCACAGAGGATATAAGTAAACAGAGAATTAAAGTATTAGAAGAATCAGGGATTCAGGGAGCTTACAGAAGACATTAATGAAAAGCTAGCTGAGCTAAACAAAATAATACAAAACTTGAATGATTAGTTTAGCCAAGAATTAAGAGTAAATGAAAAAGCTCCAAACAAATCCAGGTAATCAAAAAATTATATTGAAGAATAAGCAGTAGAAGCAACCATTATGAGGACAGAATATCAGAGTTAAAAGACAGGGATGCTTCCAAAGACCAACTGCTCAGCAGTACCTTAAAGACAACAATAGAATATGAAACAAATAGATCAAATAGATGCTAGATGATGCAAAGAAATATTATCTAAGATTAACTGGAATTATAATTAGAAGACAGCACGATATTAAAAAACTTCACAGAAATAATAGCGAGAAATATTCCAAATACAGGGAGAGAAAGAAACATAGATAACTGTAGCATGTAGAATACCAAATAGCCATGATCAAAAGAGAACCTCTCCACATAACATTATAGTCAAAATACCAGAAGTCCAACACAGGAGTAAAATCTTAAAAGTGGGTAGAGAAAAGCAAAGAATCTCTTATAAAGGCAAGCCCATTGGAATTACAGGAATTTTCTCAACACAAAACTTGAAGACCAAGAGAGCATGAAGTGAAGGATTTCAAGCCCTAAAATAAAACAACTTCCAAGCCAGACTTATTTATCTTGCAAAACTTTCCTTCAAAATTGATAAAGAAGCTGACCACAGTGGTGCACATTTGTAATCCCAGTACTCAGCAGGCTGAGAGAGGAGGATTGCTGTGAGTTCGAGACTAGTCAGGGATACATAGTGAGTTCAAGACCAGGCTAAATTACAGAGTGAGATCTCTTCTCAGAAAAAAAAAAAAAAAAAAAAAAAGTGATGGAGAAATAATTCCCTGACAAAGAGCAACTCACGAAATTCATGACCATCAAACTAGCACTCCAAAAATTCTCAAGGATATTTTAGAAAGAGGACAATAAAGTCAGCAATGCCCAAAAAACTAACAGAATGAAAACACTAGGCAGTGTGAAGAATTATGCTGAAAGGAGAGAAAATGAACAGAAAAGAAATGAAAAAGAAATCAGTAATGTGATGATGGGCATGAGTCAATATCTTTTGGTACTAACTCTTAATGTGAATGGTCTCAGTTCACCAAACAAAAGATACAGATTGACAGAATGGTCCAAGAAACAAAACCCAAAAGTATATGCTGTATATAAGAAACATATTTCATTAAAAAAAACAAATTCACAGATTAAAATTCAAAGGATGGAGATTAATATTCTATGTAACAAGAACCTGGATAAAAACAGGAGTACCTATCCTAATTTCAGACAAAGTGAATAACAAGATGAAACTGATCAGAAGAGGCAAAGAAAGTCACTACACATTGATTAAACGAACAATCCAATCACAAAGAGAACAATTAACAGATATATTCAACTTCATAAAATACTGTACATAAAAATCACATAAACAGCAAGACAATTATAATGGCAAACCTCAATACTACATTGTCACAAATAGAGAAATCAATTACACAAAAAAATCAACAAATATCAGAGTTGGAATATACCCTTGAAAGAAAGGATTTAATAGATGTCTACAAGAATGTTCCACTCAACAGTAACAGAATACACATTCTTCAAAGCAGCACATGAAACTTTACCCAAAATAGACCATGAAGCATGCTTGAGTAAAAGTAAAAGAATGAAAATCATCTTGTGTATTATCAGATCATAGTGCAATGAAACAAAGAAATCAATGGCAAAAGAAACATAGAAATTATGCAAACACATAGAATTTAAGCAATACCCTCTTGGTTAATGCATGGCTCACAGAATAAATCAAGGAAGAAATTAGTTCCTACAGTCAAACAAGAATGCCAGTATAATATACTAGAACCTATGGGACATAATGAATCCAATATTTAGAGCAAAATTTATGTTATGAACTCTCACATCGAAACAAAACACAGAAACATTTTGTGTTGGTTACTTTTCTCTTGTTGCTGGGACAAAACACCTGACGCTCAAAATGAAGAAAGAAAAGGTTTGTTTAGCTTACAGTTTCAAGAGGTTTCAGTCCATAATAAGCTGGCTCCAAGGCAGTGTGGCATGGTCCTGAGACAACACTTCAAGGCAGCAGCCAGAGCAAAAAGAAGGAAAACAAACCTCTTCTCCTGTCTTACATTGTTCACAGACCACCCCACCCCCACTTCAGGGCAGGTGTAGCATTCACAACGTCTCCTTGCCCTCCTTTGCACAGGATGAGGATATTTACAAAGTAAGAATTCTGGCTCCCTGCTGAGTCACTCAGTTAAACTTCTAAATTTCTCAAGTTGACACAATGTATCAACCATAACACATTCAAATAAATAACCTAATGATGTGCCTCTGGGTCCTAGAAAAACAAGAACAGTCCAAATCCACAGTTAGGACAAAGAAGGAAGTTATAAAGATCAGAGCAGACATGAATGTAACTGAGAGTAAAAAATATACAAAGAATCAATAAATTGAAGCGGTCATTCTTTGAAACAAATAAAATAGACAAATCTCTAGCCAATCTTACAAAAAAGAAAAGATCCAAATAAATTAGAATGAAAAAGGTGAAATCACAATGCATTCTGCTGAAATCCAGATCTTTAGAACTACTTTGACAATCTGTACACTAATAAACTGGAGAATTCAGAAGAAATGGATAGATTCCTAGATTCACATAAACTACCAAAATTGAACCAAGAAGATGCAAAGATCCTGAATAATCTAGTATCTGGCAATGAAATTGAAGTATTAATAATAATAGTAAAAAAAAAAAACAACCCTACAGACTGAGAAAAGAACCGATCAGGAGGTTTGCTATGAGTTTGAGGCCACCCTAAGCTACATAGTGAGTTCAAGCTGTCCTGAACTTCATGAGACCCTGTCACAATCAGTCAATAACATTACAGCATTACACCCATATCCATGTTTATAGCGGCACAATTTATAATTCCTAAACCTTGGAAATAGCCTGTATCTATCAACAGATGAATGGATAAAGAAAATGTGGCATTTATACACAATGGAACACTACTTTGCCATAGAGAAGGTAATATAAGGCACTTGTAGGCAGATGAATGCACCTTGAGACTGTAATGTTAAGTGAAATAAATTATATATATAAGTTTAAGTGTTACATGGAATGTCTTATATAGGAAACTCAAAATATGAATAAAGATAAAATAACAGGAAGTAGAGGGATTTTTCAAATGGGAGGGGAAAAAAAGATGTGAGTGGGTTGGGATATAGCTCAGTGACACAAGTGCTTGCCTGGGAAGTGTGAGGTCATGAGTTCAATCCCAGTACCAAAAACAAAACAAAACAAAATAACCCAAAAAAAGATTGAGGGAAGAGGGAAAGAGGGGAGTGAAAGAGGATGGAAAAAAAGAATTGAAGGAAAAGTAAAAAGGGAATACATTTTTTGCAAATGGGAAAGAGACCAAGAGTTGGAAGGGGTAGGGAAGGATGTGAGGGGCAGAGGATGAAAAAAAATTAAGATGTGTTATGTACATGTATCAACCACCCATGATACATGTAATCATTATCTACTGCAAACGTACAAAAACAAAACAAAACTGGGGCTCTCTCTCCACTTATGATGATATCATTTTGCATTAGGTCACATAGATAAACCTTCGCATGTGAAGCAAACTATTGTGGAAATATGTGGTTGTTATTTTTGGTGTGTGTTTCAAAATTTTTCTTCTTATATGTTTGCAGTTCATAATGATTACACTCACTCTGGGAAGTTGGTACATCTCCATAACACATCATAACTCTTTAAATCTCTTTCTCTTTTCTTCCTCCCCTGTTGCAAAAGTTCTAGCTTCCTGTTTATATTACGTGTTTTTTTAATTTTGCTTTTTAAATTTATTTATATTTTGTGTTTCATATATAAGAGAAAATTGCAATATTTAAGCTTGTGTTTCTGAATTATCTAACTTAACATTATGGTTTCAAGGTGCATCCATTTTTCCTATAAATGACTGAAATTTATCCTTTATGGCAGAGTAGTACTCTACTATGTATAAATATCACTCACTTGATGGACATATAAGCTGCTGCACTATTATGACTCATGCTTCTGTGATCAAACTTATATATAAGTTTCTAAATGCTTATTTTCGGTCTCCATATTTAGCTTACTTGTAATTTGTAGTACTTTGTGGAATATATTCTTAGTAGCATTGAACTCATAAAAATATAAATTATTTATCTATTTATATCTATCCAAATATATTTAGTATTTTTCTTGGAACTAATTTAAAATTTATAAAAAGTTTCAAAACATGTAGAGCTATATTGCCATACAGCCATATCCCTTAGCCTATATAACAGCATGTTTTGTCACCCAATTTTAATATCCCTATAACTGTAGTAAACTTTCAAAACCAAAAATTAACACTGGTATAGTACTATTAGTTAAACTACAGACTCCATCTAAATGTTATCATAATTATTTAAAAAAGTAAAGCTAGCTCAGGGATGCGCAAATTTAGTAGCCACGAGGTTAGAAAATTTTTGCAGAAAGGGTTGAATCATTGCTTTATTTAATTGGTAGATTAGCCAGCTGAGAACTAGGAGTTTGATAGTTAGTGCAGTGTGTTCTGCAGAAGAAAATACAAAACTTATTTAAAATGTCTCACACATACTGATCCAACTAATAGGACAATTCCTAAACTTGTCTCTCATTACTATCAGGAATAACAAATTCCTTTAATCCAAGAAGATGAATCACTTAATGACGGAATATAGTGAAAAGTGGTGTTTGGATCTGAATCTCAAATGTGATGCAATTTTGGCCAAGTCTTTTTTGTAGGGGTACATCAACTCATGACTTCATGCTCACCAGGCAGGTGCTTGTGCCACTGAGCTAAGTCTCCAGCCACACCAAATCCTCCTTTCTCATCTCTTGTGTGAAGTCTGAGCTTCCACAGGTACAGTCCACCTCTGGATTTGGGGTCCCCTTTGTAATGATTACGCAGTGTTCTATCATGGTACCTGTGACATTTGATTACTGTGACTTGTGTGTGTGCTGTGAGCCGCACACTGGCATGACTCTAACTCACCCTAGTATCTTAGTTCCTGCATAATGCCTTAGGCAAAGCAGCCATAAACACATGCTCACCGAATGAATGAATGAATTGAACACACGATGATTTCACATCAACACTTTCTTATTCTGTTTGATCTTGTTGGAAAAAGAGCCCTTCACTTGAAATTGTTCCAGTGAATAAGACAATGCGGCATGTATATTAGTTAGCAAAAGCTCTTTCAAAGGCCTTGTGTTTGAGAAACAGGCTCCGAAAGCCAGATGTGACCTGAAAGCTGAATAAAGACTCTCACTTTTGTAAATAGCACAAATGTGTGGATGCTGACTCACTTTGCTCAGTAGACTCATTGTACTCCTCAGGTAATTTTACGCATCTCAGGAAAACCTACTTTCTCCCCAGGCCAAAGGTTATTATGACTTGTTATTCTTAGTCAGCATTTCTACAGCACATGTTTGCAAAATACTGTGTTCCTCATTCATTTTTAAAAACTTAATTTATTATTATTATTAAGTTTATTGGTACCATTTATTCTTAATGAGTGAGATGGATGATAGGTAATGAAAGGAAATTTCCTTTAATTGGCCAAGTAGCTGATATTCAGTAAATTATTAATGGCGGATTCATCACTGAAATCAGCTGGTGGATGGGCTGGTGGTAAGTAAGCCTCCTTGGCTTTCACAGGAAGGAAGTGTGTAAGAGGGAGAGAAATAGAAGATTGCAGAGGCTAGAAAGGGAAGGAAGAGGAATCCCTTTTCAGTGGGAGTGAAGCCACCTTCTGATTCTCTGCCCCATTCACCAGTTTCCCAGGTACTGTGGGGTTATACACACATCATTTATTTGCCCATGAAATAGTAGATTCCTTTTGATTAGAGCTGTTGTTTGTCAAGAGCAAATAATTTTGGTCCTACTTTTATGAGTTTTGTGATGAATTTTTAGCTTCCTACTTAATGTCTTTCCGATCACTTTGTTCTAAAGCTGGGAAAATTACCATGCTAAGAAAAAATTGTAGGAATTCATAACATAAAAGTGGGGTCATGAATATCCTCATGGAGGTATTGCAGTTAGGATAGGGAGACAAGGAAATCGCTGATCCTAAGGGTCCCAGGTAGGGGACACTGGGCCGGGGATATAACCTACCTGGCAAGTGTGAGCTTCTGAGTTTGATTCCAGGTCCCCCTCACACAAAGAAAAACCCAAGTGGGGCACATTGATCACTTATCTCTTATTTCTTGGAAGCTACAGTTGTCCCTTGAAGCCCTACTCAGTGCTCACTCTGGCCAGGTCAGTGGAGAGATGAATATTTTGAGGTTGAGGATTGGGAATTGGTGTTATTGGCTTGGGAAAGAACAATGTATGAAGTCTTTGGTGAGGATTCATGTCTTCCCATCCTTTACTCTTACATTAGCAGATGAGAATTTTGGTCTTATTGGGCAATGATGACAAATAGTTATGTGGAACACAGTTTAGGAAAAGGAATATGGAGAAGATAAAAACCCTCTCTCACAGTTAGTTGAATGAACTAAGTGTGGAAATACTTAGGGAAATATCCTACCTTATCCTCAAACACTTACTCCCTCATGGGGCTAGTAAGTCAGCCTGAATCACACATGAAAGCCACTGGGGAGCCAAAATAACTGGCCTGGAACTCAGCAAAGCAGCAAGGCAGATTTCTGTCACCGTGGGTAAGACTCAGATCCTGCTGCAATAGTGTTATGAAAGTTAAATAAAGTAATATCTGCAAAAGCTGTTGACACGGAGTCTGGCATCCAGCAGACGCTGAGAACAAAGAAGTTTTCCTTCCCTGCCATGACTCCATAATGTCTTCGGATGGTACCTCTGATAATGACTTCATGCCATGCAGATATTCTACACATCTGAAGATGTGGAAACTTGGATCCTCAAGCCCTCCACACTCCCCGTTTCTGATTAGGTGAGTCATAGGTGGGACCGAGCTTAGTTTTTTCATTTGCAACAAAGTATGGTGCCAAGAGATAACTTGGGGACCTGAGTGAGGAAACAGCTTATATCATTTCCTCATGAAATGACTGTTTTGGATTTCAATTTGGAACAGATCCATGAGCTCTTACACACACAGAAGGTAGCTGCAATTTCTATTTGGGCAAGGATTATCTCAGAGACACTTGATTTAGGGTTTCTGCAGAAGTACCCTACCAACTGCTCACAAATATTTTGCTTGAAGCTCTAAATTCAAAGAGCAACCAGAGCTTTTAATGCTAACTGTTCTACCCTCCACCAGTTGTTTTCGTTGTGCAACAGAGTTCTCACCTTTTGTGACATCTGTGACCAGGCAATAGGCCTAAAGGCAAGTCCCACAGGCATCTGGACTTCCCTGCCCCTGATCCATCTCCTGTGCTGTACACTTTCATTTCTTCATATTCTATCTTTCCTTTCAAACTAGATTTTTCTTGCCAGTTTGAAGGCACACAGAAGGCTTCTGCCGTGGGGGAGGCGAGTGAAGACCCATCATGTATCCCACCATTTCCTTCACCTCTAGCATTCTCTTTCCCCTTCTGAGAAACTTCTACAAAGAATATCCACACTTGCTAACACGGCTTGTTCTCTTCCCACTTACTCCTTAGGTGTCTGTCAGATCAACTCTGGCCTCATTCACCAGTAGAACAGTCTGTGGCAAGGTCATTCACCTTCCTTGACCTCTCAGCAAGAATCTTTGCTGTGGATTCCCCCTCCTCCTCCTCCTCCTTCTCCATCTCCTCCTCTTTCTCCCCGCCCCAGTGGGGGACTGAACTTAAGGCTTTGTGTGTGGCAGGCCAACATCCTACAACTGAATTACATCCAGCTCAAATGCTGGCTTTTCTTGGTTTTAGTGATATAAGACTCCTTTGGTTTTCCCCGCTGTGTAGTTTTTTGCAGCTTTATCCTATTCTTTCCAGGTAAATGAATATTAAGATAACCATGGCTCAGTGATTGACTTTTCTCTTCTTATTCTGTTCTTGATTTATGGCAAAAATGTTTCCCCAGCTCTGGTCTGTCCTCTGAGCTCTAGACCCATATATCCCACTTCCTACTCAGCATCTCCACTTGGAAGTCTCACGGGCATCAGAACAACACTGCTGAAACCAGTCTCTGGAGTTTCCCTCCAAACCTCTTTATGTTCCAAGTCTTACTGTAAGGTATCAGCAGCTGTTGCTGAGCAGGCAGGAGCATGGAGACCTTTTGCATTGCTTTGCTCTTCTTATTCATTCTCTGAATCCACTCTTACTTCCCCCTCCTGCCAGCTAGTCAAATTATCACCTCCTCCTGGATTATTGAAGAAGCCTTCTTCTTTTTTTTTTTTTTTGTACCAGGGATTGAACTCACAACCTTGCACTTGCCAAGCAAGCGCTTATGTCGCTGAGCTAAATCCCCAGCCCCAGAAGCCTTCTTATTGCTCTGTCTTTGACCATTTTAAGCTGTACCTCCTATAATGTACCCAGAGTGATTGTTTCTTTTTATATTTTATTTTAAAAACAAAACAACAACAAAGAATAAAAACGATGATACAGAATTTAAAAACAATAGGAAATTAACACTAGTTAATCTTTTTTTTTTTTGTACCAGGGATTGAACTCATAATCTCACACTTGCTGAGCAGGTGCTCGTGCCACTTAGCTAAACCTCCGGACCTTTTTTTTCCCCCTTTTTTCACGGGGTTTTGCTATGTAGTTCAGGCTGGCCGTGAACGCACAGTGATCCTCCTGCCTCCGCCTCCTGAGTGCTGGGTTACAGGTGTGCACCACCATGCCTGGCACCCAGAGTGATTTCTTCATCTGATCGTCACACACCCACTTCCTACCATAAAGGAAATGTTTGAAGTGTTTGAGGCCTTCCCATTATTTTAAGATGCAACATCACTAAACTTGAGCACAAGAACCAGAGTCTCTCAAGCTTCATCTCAGCCATGCTCCACCTTGCTCATTCACTGTGCCCAGGGACCTTCATTTGGCTCTTCTTCCTCATCACACTCCTCACCAGCTGTGCCCTTGTCACCGTGACGCCATTCTTCTTCTCATCTTGGGCTCCACCCCGCCCCACCCTTCATACTTGAAAACAGGGCTTTCGGAATCTATCCCAGGCATTCATAAAGTGCTGGACAGAACAAACCCTTGTGGTACACTATTAGGAACCTTCCTCTAGACTCACACCAGTCTATTCATCAGCCATTTATTTACTCCAGAAAACACAGATCCACATAACTGTAGTTTCACTCAATCCATTTGTTTTCACCTTGTCAATAATGATATAATTACTTCATCCTATTACTGAAATTTGAGTAAGTTTTATATTCGGAATGTGTTAACTTTACTGGTATATATAGAAACTAAAAAAGAAAATAAGATGTTGTTCGTCATGATCTTTGTGTGAAATAAGGATGATTTTGATCAATCACCTGTTAAATTCTAATTTTAGGATATGTGCTGCCAAAGTGAGCACAATTATTTCTTAATGTTTAAGTGTTCACAAATCATCATCCATGTGCTTCATTCTAGAATTTTCCTGGAAAGCATGCCTCTCTGGGGCTTCAGATTTCTCACAGCTATGGAAATAACCATGTGTAGACACACTGGCTCTGCCTAATATTTAATGGGGTGAGGAAATGTTCCTGTGGGTGTATGTTGTCTGATTCTTTCTCCACCAGGAAATCAGTTTCCTGTCAACATACAGAAAACTAGACAGTTTGTCCTAATAATATAGCCAGTGACAGGAAGATTGTCATGTCAACCACTTTTCCGCATTTCTCAATTGGATAATGTTGGTGAAGGATGACTTCTTATTTTATTTATGATTTTGGTTCAACTACAAGGCTACCTGACTGTATATAGCAGATATTGCATATAAATCCTTTTTCTTTGAGTTAAATTCTACCTAAAATGTGCTATTACTAGAGGTTACTGTTTAAGGGCATCTTGTGGTGAGATATTTTATAAAGAAGAATTTTTCAATGTTTTTTTGGTTTGGATTTTTAAGATCAAGTTTGCTTAAAGCAAGGCAAAATTATTCTATGTATCTCTTTACTTTTAGAAAAAATAGTCTAACATTATCTTTGATGATTGTTATAACCCCTGGGAAAATAGGATTGAGAAGACTTTGGGACTCCAGGCAGTGAGCTAATGAGTACAGACTGAGGTCTGCCCCCTAAGCCACACTCTAATCTTCTGTTGTGATGCACTCTTGCTAATGAAGATGGGTTTGTTTTTTTTTTAGCTTTTAATTGATACTTTCCTTCTTATTTATTTTCTCTGAGAATTTTCTAGTCATTTAGCTGGCAAGAGCAGGGACAGTGTCACACTACTGAGGCCACAGTGTGTTCTCCATCTCTTGGGTTGGAGCTATATGAAGGGGAGAAACAGCCTGTCCATCTCCAGAGCTCCACTTTTTAATTGGCTTTGGGATCTAGCCTGGGGCTTTGTGCATCCTAAGCATACACTCTCTCACCAAGGATACACTCAGCCCTATAACTCTGTGGGACCCTCAGAGCCTCCTAGTGACTGGGTGCACGCCACACACTCATTGATTCCTAGACTTATTTCATTATTTGTGAGTACATGCGCTCCCTCCATCTCCACCAGGGAGATTACAATGACTTGGGCTGAATCTGTTTGGGCTTCTTATAACAAAATAGCATTGACTGGTGGCTTATTAACAGGAAAACCCCTGGACCTTTTTTTTTTCCTTACAGTTGTGGAGGCTGGAAAGTCCAAAATCAACACACTGGAAGATCTGTTGTTTCTTGAAATTTTACTTTTCAGTTTAGAGGTGGTGTGTTCTCCTTGTGTCCTTACATGGTGGAAGGGGGAAGGTAGCTCTGTGGAACATGTTTTATAAGAAAACTAATCCTATGTGTAAAGGCTCTGCCCTCGTGATATAATCACCTCACAAAGGCTCCACTTCCTAGTACCATTATGCTGGTGATTATTCTTCAATATATGAATTTTGGGAGGATGCAAAGATTTAAATTTTCTATTTCCTAAGATTCTCTTCTCCCCTGAATTTCTGCAGCATTATTTGACACTTAGGCTCACTGGTTTTTTTTACCAAGACTGCTTTATTTCATTATCTGTGAGTACCTATGGTATATATTATATATAGTATGCTTTAATTTCTGTGTGTAATATATCTGCAAGTCAGATACTGGAGCTTGATCCTAACTCCAATTTTTTTCTTTTTTTGGGCGGGGGTACTGGGGATCAAATTCACTACCTCATGCTTGCCAGGCAGGCACTGTTGCTGCTGAGCTAAATCCCAGGCCCTTTTATTTATTTATTTTTCCTAACTCCAATTTTGATCCTGATCTTAATATTAACTCTAAAATCCTAGAGTCTAGCAATGATTCTTACACACATTTAGCCTTTCTCTCTCTCTCTCTCTCTCTCTCTCTCTCTCTCTCTCTGCTACTGGATATTGAACCTAGAGCATTGAACATGCTAAACACATACTCTCCCACTGAGCTAAACCCTTAGGTACTATTCGGTCTTTAATAAATATTTCCCTTTCATTATGAATGCTATTCTGATCTTAACATAAGATAGTAAAAAACTAAAGTGGCCATATATTTTATTTATATTGTATTGTTTAATGAGAATTATAGTTTAGAGTATGCATCTCTTGGTAGAGAAAAGGCAGAAGATTAAAATACCTTCAGTGTAAATATTAGTGTTTAGTATATATTGCAGGTTTTATTTTTATGACACTAAACGAAGAGGAGTTAAGCTCTATCTGGAGTAGCCAGTCAATCAACACTAATATCATGCTATTTCCCAATATGGCATTTAAAACTTATTCTCTTTCTAAAGGTTTTCATCTTTTCGTCACCCTGATTTTGTAGTATAATTTTATAGACAGCTGAAAAAATGAAATAAATAAATCCATTAATATAACTAAAATCCCTTAATACCCAGCTCTACAAAATACCCCAGCTACATAACTTGAGGCTCTGTATAAAATAAAAATTTGATGTTCTTGCTTTTAAGAATTTCAAAGTATGCATGTAGCTCATTGACAGAGTGTTTGTCTAGCATGTGCAAGACCCTGAGCTGAATTCCTGCTACCCCAAAATGGCTTGGACAGGAAGACTGCTGATATCCCATAACCCATGAGCTTAGGACAAGTGACTAGACTCTTGGTCCCTGGGTACCTGGCCTACTACTCTCTCCAGTTGCCTTTCTGCTTAGATTTTTCCTCTGACCTGGGTCACTGAATAGGTGCTATGAGCTACCTGTTTTTTCCTTCGTACATTGCTTTAGTTGTTTTGACCTTCAGCCTGATTTCTTTCTTAACCCCAGCTTCTTGTAAATGTAGTGTGACCTCTTTTATGGGGTTTCCTGGAGACCCCCAGGGAAAGACTGGTGAGGTGCAGGTGGAAAGAAAGCTACTTAGAAACATTTTATAGGTTGGACTTTTCTCTCTGGCTCTCAGAAGCAGTTTTCCTTTCCACTGAGCTTTTTTCTTTTCTCCACCCCCCACATGCACTGATGCCTAAGGGAGATTACTACTAGACAGCCTCAGTAATATGGTGGATTCCAAAATATGGTGGGTATTCATAAAGAAAGCACACAAAATTCCATTCTGAAAATTTCTTAAATAAAAATTTCCATTACTTTAATCCTTAGGGAATTAGTGCCCAATCTCTTGCCCTACCTTAACTCACTTATTCTTCTTCCATTAATCAGGTCTATTGTTAGCCAGAATTCCATGGACTTGAGAATTTAATAAAGAATTCTGTTTTCTTCTTTCTCCTCAGAGGCTGATGGGTTTATGATCCCTTTATTCTACCAAACACCTTAAAACTGCAGACATTGCACTAACTTCAGAAAATAGCAGAGCTGTTCCTTTTGAGGAGATGCTGCTGCCCTGAACTTGGTGTCCATGCTGACCCAGCCTGGCATCTTGCCCACAAGATGGTTTTTGAGCTTTTTGGTAGAACTCAAACAAACCTGAAGAAATCCTTGATTTAATGAAAATAAGAATAGCCAGTTTTGAAACAAAAAGAGAGGTGGAAATGGAAAAAATTTACATTATCACTTCCCTCCTAACAGTCTTAGAGAGGTTCAAAATAATCTTAGTCAAGTCATAGATATGATCACCCCCTTTCTTTCCTTGAATTTTTAACCTGGACCCAACGTTCAAGCCCAAGCCATCAGTATAATGTAGGCCCTTCAATGTCCATGGGTATTACAATCCTGCCAGTGTTCTCTGTTGACAGCGCTCTGGGGACAGACCCAGCAAACCAAAAACACACTAAGGTCCATACTAATTGCACTCAAAGAGGCTAGAGGAAAATGAAGACCCAAACAAATGCTGAAGAACATGCTAATAAGGATGGTAAGAGCCAAATGCAAAACAGACCTGTTTGCTTGGGAATTGAGAAGCAGAGTGGGAGGAGCAAGTCTGTTGTCTAGGGAGGGTTTCCTGCAGGAGGAGATGTTTCAGGTGGACTGGGGGAAGGGACCGGAAGCAAGGAAGGAGGGAGGGCAGTCCCTCTGGAAACCAAGAGGATACTTTGGATCATCACTGCGTCTGCTCTTAGTATTTTTTATTCATCACATATATTTGTGCTTTGGTCTAAACGGTTGAGACTACTCTGCATGGATCTGATCCCAGAGGAATCCTTGACTGTAGGATTTTTTTTTTAACATATGAATGTATAATATGAAAACTTAATTTTGAGCAAAAATGCCAAGATGTGAACCACACTGCTTCCTTTGAGTCATACCCCTTGCCCCTTTCTTTTTCTTTGAGACAGAGTTTTTCTTGCATACTGCCAGGCTGGTCTTGAACTGGACTCAGGGGGTCCTCCCACCTCTCAGGGGGTCCTCCCACCTCAACTCAGGGGGTCCTCCCACCTCGACCTTTCCATCTAGTACATGCTTGGAGTCTCAGCTATTCAGGAGGCCAAGGCAGGAGGAAAGATTCTTTGGCAACACAGTGAAATCCTGTCTATAAAAAAAGTTAAAAATTGCATTATCTTTTCTGATTTATGGCTGTGTAGGCATTTAGTTAAAGTCAGTCTGGATGAAGTTTACACTTCTATCCAAAAGCAAATATACTTTGTTTTTCTGCCAATATCATACTTCGAGAAGAGCTGTATTATACTTTATAAATGTGGACAAATTACATGTGCGTTCCATGCATATTTCTATCAGTGCCTTCCCGGAATAGTGAGGAAGTTTTATATTGACAAGACATTAAAGGAGAAATTTAGATCCCATTCACAGCATTTCACATTGTCAAGCTTTATACTTCTGATCAACAGAAGAGGTGAGAGAGGGCTTCTCTTGGTTCATAGAACAAGACTGTGCTTACTGTGCATGTCCTCTTTCTACGAGGATTTACAAGTTGGTTTCAAACAGCTGTCACAATCCTCCCCTGTTTCTTAAGGCACTCATTAGAAAATAAAACCAGATATAATTAACAAACAAACAAACCTCTCTGCCTGCTGCTCCGACTTGTTATAATAAGTGTTATTTCTACTTACAAAGAGTTTCCTGTCAGCATCCTGCTGTTTCTTTAATAAGACTTCTGCACTGGGGAATAAAAAAGGTTTGCATTAAAATTAAGCCTTGACTTGTTATCATTTCTTTTCCTCTGCATCTGTATTCAGATCCAATTTTCTCTGAGGCTGAGAGGAGCTAACATGTCTAAATCATGGCTGCGAGAGTGAGGAGGGACCTTTCTGTTCCTACAGGTGGTGAAGTATGAGACTGCTCTCAGTATCACGAATCCTTAGGCAGACAGCCTTATTTCCTCATTAGGGGACCTAGAGTTTTCCTGGGAAGATCTCCCAGCTAGATGATGATGTTCTAATGTCTTCGATAAGTCTCCAAGGCTCAGGTGCATGGCTAAATCTAGAGAGGACTCTGACCCTCAAAACTGGTAGGTGGGTTTTGTGAGCATGGGGTCTGTGACAGCTAAGCTTAGCTTCAGTTTGACTGGACTGAGACTCCTGGAGTGGTGATGGGATCATGGGGGTGCAGTACCCACAGTGGACTAATCCATGAAGGTCTTGGCTGAGTGTGCTTTAGAAGGTGGGGCCCTGGTGGGAGAGGTGGGCCACCTGGGTGCTCTTCCCCTATGCTCAGACTCCTAGGTACTATGAACTAAGCATTTTTGCTTGGCCACACTGTTCTACCTTGGAGCTAATGGACCATGGACGGAATCCTTTGAACCATGAACCAAATAAATCTCTCTGCCTTTAAATTTGCAGATGTTAAATATTTTTTTCCAGCAACCAAAAAGCTGATTAATACAGAGGCTGAAAGAAATAATTACAAAGTTGCTAAGGGTGCCAATACCGCAGCAGAGAGCAAATGTTAGGGGATTATGGATTTTCTTCTTTGGAGTTTTAAAATTAATCTTTAAAATTCCAGCAAATTCTAAACATATACAAACAAAGAGAAAATAGAATCATGGTCTCCCACATCTCCATCACTAATTTTCAACAATTATTTACTCATATCCTTTAACCTGTACCCCATCCCCAGTAGCTTCTTCCTCCTATATTACTTTTTTAGTATATGTGCTGTTGGGGTGAGCACATCCCTCCTGTATTACTTTTGGAGTAAATTTGAGACATATCATTTTAATCTATGATTTATTTATTTTTGCTGGAGATTGAACCCAGGATCTCATGCATGCTAGGTAAGCATTCTAGCACAGAGCTACATCCCCCCACTCTGTAATTATACTTGTAAAAGCAGCCTTTATTTGTTTTAGAAGTATAAACTAAAAGAATTGTAGTTAAGGGTGTAGCTCAATTGTAGCGTGATTGCCTAGTGTGCCTGAATTCATGGTTTAATCTCCAGCACTGTGAAACTGAAAAAAAAAGTTAAATAAAAAACCACATAAAACTATAATATTATTAACACACCTAGCAGTGATTAAAGATTAATTCCTTATTGTCAAATATGCAATTCTTAAATTTCCAGTTGTCTTATAAACACAAATTTTAAGTTATTTTATCATGATTCAAGTAAAGGCCCACCTATGAGTAGTCGATGTTTGTTAAGTCTGTATTTCTCTTTTAAAAATAAACTGTTTGTTTTGGAATAATTATAGATTTATCAGAAAAGTTACAAACACAGTATGAAAGTTCATGTGCATTTTTTTTTCAGGTTCCTCAGAGTCAGCATCTTCCATAATCATGGCATATTTGGCAAAACTAAGAGATCAACACTGGTGTGTTACTATTATGTAACCTACAGGTTTTATTCAGATTTCAGCAGTTTTCACCAAATGATCCTTTTCCATTTCAGGATTCATTTCAGGAAACTAATAGTGCATTCAGTCATCATGATTCCTTAAACTCTTCTGACTTATGATTTTTTTTTTTTTTGTTACCAGGGATCAAACTCACGACTTTGCGCTTGCCAGGCAGGTGCTTATGCCACTGAGTTAAATCCCCAGCCCATGACATTTTTAAAAGTCTTGTTTTTCATGACTTTGACAGTTTTTTATGACTTTGTACAGTTTTGAAGAATGTTGATCAGGTGTTTTGTGTTGGTCAGATATGATTTTTTTGGTAGAATTTTTTTTCTGTGGTTCCCATTCATCATTTAAATAGGTATCTTTGTTCCTAGTTCTTCACAAGGCTCATCCCCACGGTGAAGACACTTCCTATAGGTGGATCAACTTTCTAGAAGATTCTTCTTATTCCTTTCAGGTACAGGTCTCATGATTGAGCTAGAGTTACAGGCCTTTGGAGGTGAATACCACAAAGATACTTTTTTTTTTTTGGTGGTTTCATATCAAGGTTTAATCTACCTCTGCCTTTTTCTACTGCAAATTACTTTCATTATTTTTTGCTGTTTTGTTTTTAGCAGATGGGGCCATGATCACTGTGTAGGCTGAATAGAGGAGGTTGAAAGTGCAAGGGCCTTGGTCCCCAGGGAAGTGGCAATGTTGGGAGGAACTGTGGATCTTTGGGAGGTGGGGCCTTACTGGAGTTCTTAGAACACTGAAAGATGTATCTTTGAAAGGATTTGTGGAACACTCACTAGTCCTCCATGTCCTGAGTCCTGACTCATGTTATAAAAAGTTTGCTCTGTAAGTACTCTGGCCATGACGTGGCACTATTACCAGAGGCAACACAAAGCTGACAAATACAGAGTCCTTGCTTTAAAGTGAAGGCTGCTTTCCAAATAGTCTTGGCAATTTCTATTTGTTTGCATTCCGTAACATTATGAGACTGGGTTAAATAGAAGTGCAGGTTACTCTGCAAGCTGCATGGCAACATTTTATTTTATTTTATTTTTATTTAATTTTTTAAAGGAAGCTCAACTGTGTTTGTTAAAGATGCACTAATTCACCTGAAGCTGTTGCCACCTTTTCATCAGAGAAGAAGAAACAAATCCAGCAACAGGTGCTGATAAGGGTGTGGGGCACCTGGCAGAATGTGTATTTGTAGGCAACAGCTTGGCGTAACACATGCCCCCTTCAGGCACAGCAAGAGCAACTGGGAGATCACAGAGCATCCATCCCCACAGGAGCGAGACCTGCACATGCTTCACAGCAGTTTGTAACCAGACTCCTCAGGCCAGCATGAGGGCTCCCACAAGGGTCCCTGGGAAAAGCAGGCAGTGGAGAGTCAGGGTGTGACTTGACCATAAAAAGCAGGTGCTAGAAATCCACAGCGGGTAACCAGGACTCCGAGTCCAATCCACAAATACAGAGGAAGACAGAAGCCAGAGCTCCAGGCTGGCTTCCTCCTTGTCTGGTGTGGCATCAGATGCCTGCAGTATCTCTTCACAGACAGCTTCTTCAGCTTGTTGCTCTTTTTCTTTGTCACTTCAGGAGCTTTCTCTTTTGTTTTACCATTCTGGGCTTGAGATCCTGGGGAGCCTGGTTGTTTTCTCCCGGCCTTGGGCAGTGCCAGCCAGGTCATCCACGTGGACCAACTCCAGACAAGCAATGGGAGGCACAAAATGCATCTACTCATGTCTGTTTTCTCAAGCGCAGTAGTATATGGGACTCTACAGTCAAAACAAACAAACAAACAAAAACCAAAAAACAAAAAAAAACAAAACCCCAGAAAACAAAAAACCCACCAAAATTATAACAAAAACAACTAGAAAAGGATCCAGGAACTATAACAGCAAATTCCTTTGCAGGACTGTGTGAAAAGGAACCTGGAGGCATGAAGGTGGGGGTGGAGAGTCCTGGACTGAAGGAGGGACGCTGGCTGTTACGACTGAGACCTCTGAGGGGACCACCAGGCTCCTTCCTAGACAAGGAATGGAAACTGGCAGCCCCAAACACCTGCCGTCCTGGAGCTCCTGGAGCTTTTGGGGGTGGGGCGGGGAAACGTGTATTATGTCAAAAAGATGAAAAGTGCTATGCAAAATAAATAAATAGAGACTGAGTGTGATGGCACATGCCCGCTAAAACAGCTACTATGGAGGCTGAGGCATGAGGATCAGGAATTCAAGGTAGCCTGGGCAACGTAACGAGACCTTGTATCAACACTAAACATTTGATTTAAGAGGAATTGTATTTTTAAAATTCCTTAAAAGCTAATTTCTATCCCATTGAAAGTTTTAGATGAGAAGACAGACAGACAAGTGGATATACCCTGAAGAAGCACATTAGAGATACCATTGGAAAAAAAACATGCAACACACTTCAGAAAATTCTTACAACTGGATATTGTGGCTGATTAAAATCTGACATTGGCGCAAGCTTGTGGTCAAGCTTTTACACGACAGAGGGCTAGCATAGATGAACAGGGAAATAACGGTTTCTTGAACACAGTGCTTTACATTTCACCATGGATTTTTGCCCATGTTCTTTAAGGTCATTGTTGAAATATCTGAAGAAAAGGTAGGAAGTTTTATCTTTTCTCAGATAAATAAATGGAAAAGTCTAAGAAAGGTTCTATGACTGTCATACGGTCATCTCTGGCTGGAAAGAGGATTGCAATTCAAGTGTCCTTCTTTACCTACTATTTTTGCTGGACAAAGGTCACATGATGTCACCTAGGATTAACCTTTCCGGACTTTTTCCCCTTTGCTATCAAACATTTCAGGAGAAAAAAAAAATCAGAATTGCAATTTAATATTTGTTATGGTTTAGATCTAAAATGTCCTCCCCAAAGTCTCGTGCATTCATAAGTAGTAGTAGCAGGCTTTTGGAAGGTGACTGGATCATGGGGAATAATCCATGGATAAGTTCATGGTTGAATGTGCCTTTAGCAGGTGGGAACTGTTTAGAAGAGGAAAGTCTCTGGGGGTGACCTGGAAGGTTTTATTCTTGTCCCGGGCTCTTTCCTTCTCTCTCTGCTTTCTGGCTGCTATGACATAAGTAACTTGGCTCTGCCGCACTCTACCACAGTCTTTTTTGGCCTTAGAACCAGTCAACTATGGATGGAATCCCTTTAAATATTAAGCCAAATTAAGCCTTTCCTCCTTTTTAAACTGTGAGTGTCAGTATTTTGTTCCAAGAATGGGAAATAATAGTATATTAAGGTAACCCCCAAGCTAGTTATCAATTTTATATTAATGAGTTAATGTAATTAATAGTATATTATCCAATTAATACTATATTAATATAACCCCCAAGCTACTAATCAATGTTATATTAATGAGTTAATGTAATGCCAAACTTCTCATAGGGAACAGTCCAAACGTTGATTAGGGAGATTTATGCTCTAAATCTAGTTTCATATGGTTAATAGACATCTTCCATAGTGAGCTTGGATGAACCCCTTTCTGTTTTGACTCCTTGGGTTCAGGTAACAGCTTTGATTCTTTTGGAACTGGTCATGCTCAGGATGACTATCCACTGAAAATGTCTCATTACTTTTGGATCCTAGAGCTGCTTTTTCTGCTCCAGCTTCCCCAGGGCAAGGTCACATTTGGAGCCCACATAGGTCCTCTCTCTGAAAACAGTGGTAGTTCTGACTCCACAGCTGGTTCTTTCCACTGGACTCACATCATAAATATGGAAGGAATAATTGTAAGGCCTAGAAGACAAGACAATGGAGACAAAGCTCTCCTGGGAGAAAGACAGTGCTTGAACATATTTTAACATCTCATATATAATTTCTATCTCTGATAATGAAGCTAATAACACCAGAGTGCTACTGTAATACTGCCCTCTTGATCATACAAATGTGCTTGTAGTGTGGATGGAAAGGCTAAGGTGAGTGAGTACACCTTTAGTTTCACAGGTTGGATTCTGCTGCTCTTTCCTCTTCCTTGGTCCACGGGCAGTGAGGTTTGATGATACTTCATACAGAATGTGCCTCAATCCTGGAAAGGCATTTTAAGAAAACTCTAGTTAGACTTTTAGATTCTTGGGCCATTAATATTTTTAATGGTGACGATAAAAGCTGCAAGAACTCCAGTGCTCAGCAAGGGATTTTGAGCAGCAGTCTAATAATGAGCAGGCAGAACCCTGGGTGGTAGGGCCTCCAGGCGCTTGCTCTGCCCCTGGCTGTCTCTGTGTCCTTGATCTTGCCACTTAACCTCACTTTCTGGGCTCCAGTAGAATGTGCAGATAAAACTCTTCTTGACCTGTCTAGTAGGTAAGTTTTGAGAAACAACTGATTAGGAGTGGAGAAGGTACAGGGAGTTTGAATGGAACAGAAAGGGAAAAAAATACTACATTTGGAAAACTGAAATTACTTAATAATAAGCAGTGAGAGAATGCTTGCACTGTGAAGTTTTGTAGTCAGAATGAAGATTTATTTGACATTTCAAATTTGTTTTTTCAGTGAGCTTAGGCTATTTGAGGGAGTTGAGAGAAAGAAAGAAAAGGAAGGAAATTTAAAGTGCCAAGAATAATCTATGTAGAAATCTCTCCCCCAAATTTTACTGATTTATGACTCTTCCTGCTTCCATGAAAAAGATATTTCTATTATTCAGACCATGTCTGTTTTCATTGATATTTCATAGTATGTGCTCCCTTCCCCACCACACCCCTAAGATATTGTCTAACATCCAAAGGCAAAACTATTTAGATGGTTGGTCCTCTGAGGCCTCAGAACAATGAGTGACCCATTTTTTCCACGAATCTTACAGCCATGCCTGGGTGTCTTACCTTTTTAGCTGGCTTATCTTGGGGACCTTATGAAACATTGTGCCTAAGAATAACTTAGTGTTTTAAAAACAAATAGACTGATTCCTTTGAGTATTTCTAATTCCCATTCCAGCTTTGGGGCCATCTGGCAAGTTCAGTTTTCCTTTTGTCATGATCTTGCTTCTCCTGACCTTTCTCACACTTCCACATGACACCTGGGTTATGGCCAAATGTAGGCACTCTGGTGAAGTGCTGAATGTGGACAGAGAATGTCACTTCAGCCACGGGTACTTTAGGTTCTTGAGAAAATGAGAATTGCTCAGCATGTAGGACCCAGGGACCAAAGTTGCTCCTACTTCTCACAGGTCAAATTCAGACCCCACTGGACTACAGTGTCCCCCGAGTTTTCTGTTTTATGGTTCTCGAGGATTAATAAACTCTGACTAACTCTGACTTGTCCCACTGCAGGGACAATGTGAAGATTAGAGAAGCTCATTTGGTCGTATTCTGCTCCTGATTAAAAGCCAGTGTCTGTTTCCATTCATCACCTGTGTTTTCAGTCTTTCCAGAGCACATGCCTGTAGATGGGGTATCTTCTGGGTGACTAAACTTTTTGGAAGACTTAGTGATGTCACCTTATTCCAGTCTTGAACAGACCTTATAAATTCTTTCGTGATTGCCCACTTGCTAAGGATGTGGCATGGAATAGAAAGAGAACTGGGGACTCAGGAGACTGAGTTCTAATCCCAGACCCAGCACCTGTTTTGTGACCTTGAAAATACCCTTTCAATTCCAAGGAGCTTATTTTTCCTACTTGCAAATTAAATACATTTGAATAATACTAAGATTATCCTAAGAGCCTATGTCAAAATATAAAATTCATGTGGCAAAAAACGTTGAAGACTTGTAGCATTCTAAAAGTAAGCTGTATGTTCACGTGTGTAAATACAAATAGGTCTGAGGAAAAAAATGAATAAAAGTCACTTCTTACCTAACTATTCTCACCTCTACTGAAGCTTGGAAATCAGCTATTTTTAGTGGCATTTTGTCTGCTTAGTATAATGTCAGGAAAGAAAACGCTTCTTGTATTGGCTACTGGTCAAGTTTTTGAAGATTGCCAGTGGCTGTTCTATCATGTATAAGTGATAGCAATACCCCAAAACCTTGTTTGCCCCAAATGGTTTGCTGTTACATGACAAATTCTTTTCTCTATAAAAGTCAATTATACAAAACTGTTATTTAGTTATGAATGTAAGATAGAAAAAGAGATGAAAACACCGCCTTTAACCAGACGAGATGTGGGCAGATGTTGGCCAGGTTTCCTTGCTGGGGTGGCCCCTTGCAGGCTCAGCATCCAGCCTCTGGGACACAGGCCAGCAATTATGTGAAATCAAGCATAACAGAGCTGCTTTTCGGCGAGGCACACAGAATGGACTGAACGGAGTGAACTACTTATTTGTCAGTAGTGATCCCAGACCCAATGGCCACAGAGATAAAGAATAAGAATTAATTCCTCCTCCTCCTCCTCAAGTATTTTTGCTAAAAATTATGACAGCTTATTATAATTTTCCAGTTAGTATGAGCTCAGTGCAGTATGAGTGAGTTTGGGTTTTCAGTCCAACAATGATAGTGGCATGAGGAGCTCCACAAATGTTCTTAAATCTCACCTAAGTGTCCAAGATTGCCACCTCCTTTATTTTAATTAGAAAACTAGATTGCAAATCAGAACAGGGGTAAAAAAACTGATTGTCTCCCTTAATAATTCTGTCACCTGAAATAAACTACTTCAATCTATTTGGACTTCAGTTTCTGTGACACCGCTATTGTAAATTTATGTCTGTAAAGATGTCCACACTATATCCTTAGGTAGGATAAATAGATGATGACTGAGTTATTCATATATTAATCAACTTTTCTGGAGCAACAGTGACTATAAAGAGGCAAATATCAGTAATAATTATAGTAATAATTTATTTCTCTTTATATATATATTAGTGGTTGTGGATAGCTGCCTTTAAGTGCCTTGTGTGTACTCACTCTGGTCATGAATTTAAGAAATGTCTTCTTAATCATGGTAGAAGGCAAGAGAGATCATTGAAATACACAGTGGTTTTTAAAACTTCTGTGCAGTTATGATGTATGTTATATCTACTGCAGGCCAAGGCAAGAGACACATTGCTCATGATGGGTTGGGGATACATATATTCTTCCAAGTTTTTTGAAAACTAGAGGCTTTATTACTTCAGTGGTAACAGGAAGCAAAGGATTGGGGGCAATTATATATATATATATATATATATATATATATATATATATATATATTTGTTAATATAGATGTACACAGATGAAAGTTTGAAATGGTTTGTTAGCTTTTGATTGCTGGGACAAAATATCTGACATCCACAAGGTAAGGAAGAAAAGTTCATTCAGGCTCACAGTTTAAGAGTCCATGGTTAGCTGACTTCATGGAAGAAGAATCATGGTGGAAGTTCATGGCAGAGGAAAGTTGCTAGAGTTACAGCATCCAAGAAAGGGTCAGGGACCAAACGTAGTCTTCAAAGATACATTTAGAAATACCCAGAGTGTGTTGCAGTAATCTCTTAAATCACTCAAGTTGAAAATCAAGATTAATCATCACACAGTCATTAAAATCAAGGTTAATCATCGCACTGAAACACTGAAGTATTCTTAGGTCACAAGAATTCAAACGTGTTCATAAAAATTTTGTATGTGAAGGTTCAAAACATCATTACTCATAATAGTTTAAAAGTGGACTCCAAATGTTCATTAGTGAATTATAAATGAATAAAGAGAATACGATATAGCCACAGGTAAAGTGAGATGCTGTTTAGACATAAAAGGAATAAATGAACTGTTATTATGACATGGTTGAATGTTGAAAATACTGTGCTAAATGAATCTTGTCACAAAAAGATCACATATTATATGATTCTATTTATAGGAAATATGCAGAATAGACTTATCCATAGATACAGAAAGGGTGGTTGCCAGAGACTATGTGTGGGAGATGGAGGATAACTACTATAGATACGGGGTTTTTTGGGGGGCAGGGTAGGTAATGAAAAAATTCTAGAACTATGATTTGGTGATACTTATACAGCCTTGTGAGTATACTAAAGCTCCTGAGTTGTATATTTTTAAAATTGAATTTTATAGCATTTAAATTATACCTCAATTAATAAATTTTTAAGACATTAAGGGATGGTAGGATTGTAAACAATTTTCACTTTTTCATGTGTATATTCCAATAATAACTGAAATCTTATAATGTGAACTATTTTTATATTCAGAGAGGAGGAATGAAGATTAGGGAAATACTAGAATATCAGTTGCACAAATGAAAAGTTCTCCTGAACTTTCATTAGGATGCAGTTCATACATTCTGATCTCAAATACTTGCAAGTTAAAAATTACAAGTGGGATGAGTATCAGCTGGTTCCAGGGGAATGAAAGAGAAGCCTAATGAGTAGCTAAGCTGACATCAGAGGATGAGATATCTCTCTGTTGGTGTGAGAGTGAAAGCTGGGGAGTTGAAACGCAAGGACCAGGGATTGACAACAAGCTGAAAGCTGCAGCTACCTTGGCCACTCCAAAGGAATTCCTCCTGGGGATCAGCGAATGCTTCATATCCCCCTTGGATTCAAGGCTGCTTGGAGGATCAGTGACTAGCATCACTTCTAAATCTCTCTTTATTGCTGAGCAAGAAAGTAAGTGAATCACTAATAAAAAGCTATAGTACAGCCCAATGTGCCAGAGAGTTATAGCGAAAAACAATAGATGAGAGGTCAGTATGCAATCAGTAGAAAATTATGCTCAGCAGAGCTGTACTTATGTGTAGGTGTGTACAAGCACATAATTCTCGAAAGGCCACAGCTTAGGTTCTTTACAAATAGCACACTATAAATGTAATTGGATCAAACATTGCTGTTAGTCACAGTCTTGATCTGAAAGGTCAAATGAAGCAAGGGGAAAAAACCAAACTCTGAGACTTCACAGAATTTTGTTAAATGTTTTTGGCCAGAAGCATTCACACACAGTGCAGTGATATAACATATTACTCATGTTTTATTGTTTGGATGAGAAAAGGATGGAGAAATTGTTCTCCCTTACAACTTTGCATGATAATAACCGGTCTTGCCACGCCCTTCCTAAAGCACCTTCCTGAAGAACAAAACCAAATCCATACATGGCACAGTGGCTCAGATCATTTTTGCATGGCATTCCACATGACTTTATGCTAATTCTAATCTGCAGCACAGATTATGTTAGCAAGAATGACACAAGAAGCAATTGATGTTTTTAAAGAATTTTTTCTCCTTTTTCACCTGACACTGAGCCCAGGGGTTGCATAAACCTCTACATTTAACATTAGAGATGGCTTAGTATTCTTGCAGCCTAAGTGACACCATACAATGAGTCCCACAACTTTCTCAATGTTAATAAAGTGATTTTGTATAGGTGCTTTAAGGCTGTTTGTAAATCAAACCAAAGTTTACCCAGATAATATGAAATAAATTCTCTTTTTTTTTGCTCCTGTACTTTTTTATTTTAAAATGAATAAAGAATAAAAATGACATAGAATTTCAAAATAAAATGATAGGAGATTAACAATGGTTAGTATATTGTGTATTGTTATTTTCAAGTAGTTGCTCAGATTACAAGATATAAGCATGAAAAGATTATCTATCTTGTATGTATATACAAATATATATATATATAATCTTTTACTTTCTTTTCTTTTTTTCTTAATTATGTATTTATATTTTAAAGGGAATAAAACAATAATAAAATAAAACAAACCAGTGATAAGATAGTAGGAAGTCTACAATAGTTACTATATTGCATATTGTTGTTCTCTAAATAGTTGCTCAGACTACTGGCTCTAGGCTGGCTCACAGGCGGGGGCTTAGCTGCCTTTCTGGTTCTCCCCACTCTGCATACTGGCTGGCTCACAGGCCTGCCCTTAGCTGCCTTAGTGATTCTCCCTGGTCAGTGCTCCAGCTGGCTCCAAATTGTCTATTCTTGATTCATATCTAAGGTGCAAGTCTTTTGATTTTTAAAAAATTATTTAGTTGGATAAGAAGTCAGGGGCTGGGGATTTAGCTCAGTGGCGTAAGTGCCTGCCTTGCAAGTGTGTGGTCGTGAGTTCGATCCCTGGTACTGATAAAAAAGAAAAAAAAAAAAAAGAAAGTTGGATAAGAAGTCATATAACAAAATTTTCCATCATAACCACTTTTATGTTATGTCTTTGGATTTTGATATTAGTCTGGAAAAAGGCAACTTCCACAGCTGGGCTGGGTACTGCTGATTTAATTCAAGCATCTTAGACTGTACCTGACACATAGTAGTCTCTTAGTAAATATATATATTTTATATGAAAGAATGAATGACCAGTAAGGTACATAGTCTACAAACTTACAATTGTGCCCTCACTCTCCCAGTATAAACTAACCATCCTTTTCTGGACTTTAGTCAGAAATGACATGTGAGACTAAAGAAAACTGTGTGGTTTGAGGCAACAGATCAGAATTTTCTGTGAAGGAAGCTAGTTGGTGCAAAAGAATCAAACTTGTGGTTTCTGACAGCATTTAATATCAGCCAGATATGCTTGATTAGGTGGTGCTACGCTCCTGGAATCATCAGCTGTTTTTCAATACCTGTATAATTGAGCCAAGCTCAGATCATGGGGTGCCAGAACACACAGAGAACCAGGAAAAGGCACAGTCTGTGTGGGAGGGAGGAGCCAGCTAAGCTGAGCAAAAATTCTCTGCTAACACTTAAGCAGCTCAGCTGGTTTCTATTAGGACCGCGTGAGAAGCATTACAAACCCAAGGTCCCAGCCTTCCTTCAGACCAGTTGGAGTCTCTTGGATGGTGAGAAATGGTGGAAGCAAAGCGGGTGTTTTTAATTGCTCCTCAGGCAAGTCTATAGTGCATCCTGGATTGAAAACCCTGTGCTGGGCTGTTCAATCCACTTTTTTTAAAAACTAGAATAGAGTCGGATTTGATCTTGGAAACTAGTTCAATAGATGGCAGTGATTCTCAAACGTTCTGCATGTCGGAATTACCTGGGGAATTTTAAAAATCACCTATGCCTGCCCATGTCTCACCCCCAAGGCTGAGATTGAGTGGGTGTAGAATGTAAACTGGGCTTTAGAATTTTAAAAATATTCCCCACCCATGATTCTGTGATGCAGACATTGCATCAGTGGTTAAACATACAGAATCTCTAGCATCTTCCAGACCAAATTTTAAGAAATTAAATTGTGGGTACATACACATAACAAAGTTTACCATCTTAACCATTTTAAATGTATAGTTCAATGGTGTTAAGTATATTCACAGCATTATGCAATCAATCTTCAGAATTCTTTTTGTATTACAAAGCTGGAACTTTATATTCATTAAACAACAATTCCTTATCCACAACCCCCTCCAGGCTCTGAGAACCCCTATTCTACTTTATGCTTATGAATTTGACTATTCTAGGTACCTTGTGTGAGCAGACTCACAGTACTTACCTTTCTGTGACAGATTTATTCACTTAGCATGGTGTCCTCAAGGTTCATCTGTACAGTAGCTTATATCCTTGATTTTACAGACTGACTTACATTTCCTCATATGCCTCTCTGATAGGTTTTCATTCATTCATATGTCAGAGGACATAAGTGTTGCTTCTGCCAGTTGACTATTGTGAATAGTGCTGCAGTGGATCAGGCTGTACAAATATCTTTTTGAGATCTTGTTTTCAATTCTTTTGCATATATACTATAAGCATAATTAAGAGATCATTTGGTGATTGTACAATTAACTTTTTAGTAGTCACTGTTTTGTTTTATATTTCTACCAATAGTCCACAAAGATTCCACATCCTAATCAATCAGTAGCCATCTTACTGTGTTTGAGGTATAAAACTTGTGTTTTAATCAGCTCTCTGGATGATTGGTTGATATTATGGTCTTTTCTTCCCAATGTCTCATGTGCTCTTAGGTGGAGCTTTTGCAATTTGATTGGATTATAGGGCTTTATAACTGATTTGCTGTTAGGAGGCAGGGCCTGGTTGGAAGAGGCAGGTCACAGGGGGCATGAGCAGGAAAAGTATCTGTCTCTTCCTGGCTCCTCCCCTTACTGCTTCCTGTCTGCTGTGCTGTGCTGTCCTTCATGCCCCTCTGCTGTGCCACCCTGCCTTGGAGCCAGCTGACTCTGGGCTGAAACCTCCGCAAACTGTGAGCCAAATAAACCTCTTCTTTTTTTTAGTTGTGGATTTTGGGTATTGTGTCCCATCAGTGAGAAAGCAATTGGCTACAACAGTTGAAGTTTGAAAAGCTGTTCTGTTGCCCAGGCTGGCTCTCTGGCTGACACACTATGCATTCTCTCATATTTTGTAGTGATGATTATGGTGTTTCTTCTAAGTTTTTGTTTGACTTTTCACTTTTATGCAAGTGATCAATATGATTTGTGTCTCTTCCAACTCTATTGTTTCTTGGTGAAATGTGTGCATTGGGTTTAGGTCTAGAGGACTGATTTTACCCAGGAGAATGCTAAGTCTCTATCCCCAAGGTTCCTTCTGGTCTAATCTATACAACAAGACAAAATAAAGGCAAACTGAGTAACCCAAATTAATGAAAATGACACTTAAAATTTACAGGTTTCACACACACAAAAAAAGATTTACAGCTTTCAAGCAACATAAAAAGGTGTGGGATACCTAGAATTTTCCTGAAATCCCTTCATTTCTCCTCTCTGAATTTCTCCATTTCACAGGGTTCAGTGTCTCTTCTTCTTCTACCTGGTTCTCTATCCTCTCACCTAATTATTTCTTTTCCTCTATTTATCAGGACATTTTTCTACCTCTATGCATGGCAGGTCCCTTCTTAAGTCTTATCTTTTTGTTCTCTAGGACAAAGTCCTGGAACTATCTGGGAAAATCGAATTCTCCTAGAATTTCCCCTTCATGGCCAGAGGTGAAAGCTCTTATGTGAGAAAGGCTAGCTTGCACAATTGTCTTCTCTACTGGGCTTTGAATTCCTCATGGACACTTTGTTGTATCCAATGTATATTTTCCCTTATAGCCCAGTTTCTGATCCATGGTGGTGTTCAGATGTGTGTGATAGTTGATTCCTTTGTGACTTAATACAGGCAACTTCAGGCCCAACTGTTAATTTGGATACCAGCACTAAAATGAAGTCATCCAATATTTAGATTATCACATAGGATTCACCTCCTTTCCCCCTGGATGCCATAGATAAAGCTTCTCAAAGGCTCAGTTGCCTCTGAGACCTTCAGTGATAGCTGACATTCTTAGCAAGACTCCTTGATGGAGACAATATTTTGAAAATTCAGATGCCAACAGGTCCCTTTGGAAGTGATATTTTATTGTTGCCTTCTCATCTGTAAAATTAATGCATGTTTCTGGCCCAGAGCTTAGTATAGATCTTCTTTCTTATTCATAAAAAGTACATTCTCTAAATTGATTCATCATTATACACCTCTGCTCTTAATGACAGATGGCAGCTTTTCCTCGTCTCCCTGCCTGTGATGCAGACATTAATCTGTGGACTGAACGTTAGGGAAAGTAACTGTCCCAGTAGCACATGTGTGACCTTATCTTGTGGTCTCAAGGAAGGCAGATGTAGGAAAAAAAAAAAAAGAAAACCTTTAATATTCATCAACAGCAGAAACTGTAAATATTGCATTATTTGCTTAACTTGTAACATTACTCCTCTGTTGCTCCAGGCAGAAAACAATAAAAAAAAATCAAAACTTACTACAGCAAGTCAGTGGGCTGGTAAGATGGATGTGGTTATGCTTCAAAACTGTGCAACATTTACAATGATAAAGCGATTTTCTTCTGGGAATCTGAAAAACAGTACCTATGGTTCTAATCCCATATGACTCTGATTTTTTAGATTTACGTAAGACAGGGAATCAGCCTAATGTGGCTTCATTCATCTTCCTAACTTCCCCACAGATGGAATTTATAGTAAGAGCATTGTTATTATTCTTTTATTACTGAGGTCTATAGAGTTTAAGGTTTCAGTCAAACTAGCAAAATTTCATGGAGGGTTCTGGAACCAAGAGAAAGACATAGCTTTATAGCTACACCTCCATTAACAACTTCAACAAAAAATTTAAAACTGCTATTGTATAGTGAGAAGTAGGACATTTTGTTAATCAAAGGCAATTGAATCTCATTGACTGACTTGTTGAAATCAGTACTGTTGGTTAGAATTGACTTGTTAGCTCCATGAGACTAACTGGTCATTAAGTCTACCTAACACTTTGATGAATGTACTTGTTTTTTGAACTTAAAAGAAGTCTGAATGCTACAAGGCTACTAAATTGATTGCATGTGGACTTCCTCAATTAAGATAGTCTTTCTAATAGCACTTGAGAAAAATAATCTGACTATAAATACTTGGGCACATATTAAATAAGAAAGGTCCAAATATCTCCAAATCCTTCTTGCCACATTCAGTGTAGTATAAATTTTGACATGGTCTATATTTTGTTAGGAATTTGCTTGATCATTAGTACAGGAAGCTGGGTAGAAGTTCATATTTTTTAGATGTAAAAGAAGAATAGAAAATTAACATTGCTCAGACGTAGAACATTGAGTTATTCTCCCAGTCAGGCAAAAGCAATTGCTTCTGGTAATTGGGCTTATTAGGATAGAAAAAAGATTTTTTTAAGAGTAATTAGTATAGAAGGTCAGAATTGTGTTTATTTGTTCCAGGGAAGACAACTTTAGGAAAAGCAGTAGTAAGTAAAGTTACTGAATAAGATTTTGATAATCCATAAGACTCACTAACACATGTTAAACAGATGTGTTAAATGGGCACATAACAGAAATCACTAATCCTGCAGTTTTTTAAAACTAAATTTTATTTTTAATTGTAAAATAAAAATTATACATACTCATTGTATACAACACATTTTAATATATTTATACACTGTGGAATGACTACATCAAGCTAAAGTAACATTTATTACCTGGCATACTCTATATTTTTTTGTGTGATGCAAACATCTAAATGCTCCCATTTAGCAATTTTCAAGCATATACTATTCTTATAAACTTGAAAATATTTAATACATACACAATATGTTCAAGTATAGTGGCTATGAAATATAGTAGATCTCTTGAATTTATTCATCCTAATTGAAATTTTTTATCCTTTGATCTACGTCTCCCCAGTTCTATCACTCCCAGCTCTTGCTAGACACCATTCTACTTTGTTTCTATGAAACTGATTTTTTTAGCTTTCACATATGAACAAAATCTTGTGATATTTGTCTTTTTAGGTGTGTTAGCGTCCTGTCACTGCAACAAATACCTGAGAATTAAAAGAGGAAAAGTTTGTTTTGGTTCATTGTTTCAGAAAAGTTTATTTAAACTCAGAGTCCTTGATTGGTTGGTCCCATTGCTTTGGACCTGCAGCAGGCTGTATGTCATGGTGGGAGTGCATGGTAGTGAAGGCCCATTAACTTCATGGCTATGAATTGAAAGAAAGTGAAAAGAAGAGATCAGGTACTCACAGTCCCTTGAAGGGCATGCCCCCAATGACCTAAGGCCTCCTAATAAAGTTTCTAACATCTCTCAGTAGTGTCATGGGCTGGAGACCAAGTCTTTCATACAGGGACCTTTAGGGAAATATTCCAAATCTAAGTTGTCTATACTCTTGGACTTGATATTATCAAACATAACAGATTTCAGTAAAATCAGTCAAGACAAGACAGTGATTGAACAAATATATAGTGGTCAATTCTCCCATTCCATAAATTCTTTCTTTACTTTGTTGTCATGTTTTTTTTTTTCCTTTTAAAGGAGAAATAGGAATGAGGGAATGGGAATAAGAATAGCTCTTGAGAGACAGGAGGGGGTCCCTAATGGGTTGCCCATTTACTTTGTGTCTTGTTTCCTTTGCTTTGCAGAACCTTTTTAGTTTGATGTAATCTCTTTTGTCAGTTTTTATTTTTGTAACTGTGCTTTTGGGGTCATAGACAAAAAGTCTTCACCCACACTAATGTCATGGAGATTATCATCTATATTTTCCTCTAATAGAGTTATAGTTTCAAGTCTTATGTATGTTTGTCTTTGAGTTGATTTTTATATGTGAGAAATATGGGTCTAATTTAATTCCTCTATAGTTTTCTGATATTCAATTTTCTCAGTACCACTTATTAAAAAGATTATCTTTTTCCCATTATGTGTTTATGGCATCTTTGTTGAAAATTAATTGACTGTAGATATATGAATTTTTTTTCTGGACTTTCTATCCATTGGTCTATGTATCAGTCCTGTGCTGTTTTTATGTTAGTCTTATGCTGTTTGGACATTATAGCTTTGTAGATTTTGAAATCAGGTAGTGTGAAATTTCTGGCTTTGTTATTTTTGTTCAAGATTCTTTTGGCTAATCAGGATCTTTTGTGGTTCCACACAGATTTTAGAGCTATTTTTCCTAAATCTGTAGATCACTTTGGGTAGTATGGATATTTTAGCAATATTAATTCTTGTAATCTGTGAAAATGGGGTATTCTTTTGTTGATTTATAACTTCTTCAATTTATTGCATCAATATTTTATAGTTTTCTTTACGTAATTATTTTGTTTTCTTGATTAAAATTATTTCTTAATAGTTTATATTTTTTGTAGCTATTGTAAATTGGATTGTTCACTTTATTTCTTTTTTGGTTTGTTGTTAGTGCTTTAGAAATATTACTTTATTTTATAGGTTGATTTTGTGTCTTGAAATTTCGCTACATTCATTTATTAGTTTTTGCTAGGAAATAGTTTATTAGCAATAGCATTTTTTTTGTTTTTTTTAATTTTTACTTTGAAAAGAATAAGACCAAATGAGAAAAACAAAGCAAAGCAAAACAAAACAAAACAAAGCAAAATGGGGTCATTCAAAACAAAAGGATGGACATAGTACATAATTTAAAACCACAATACACGGTGATCTACAATGGTTAACATGATGTCTCTTGTTACCTTCAATAGAATTGCCCATATCATCAGGAATAATAAAACTGAACATAGCAGTATGGAACAAAATCAATAAAAAAAAAACCCATTGGAAACATTATAGGACTTCAAAAGAGGGTAATAGTCAAACCAGAATGGGTATCATAGTGAATCTTATTGTTTTCAGAGTAGTTGTCTATACTCTCAGACTTAATCTTATCAAACATAACAGATTTGAGTAAAATCAGTCAAGACAAGACAGTGATTGAACAATACAGATTCAAATAAAATCAGTCAAAACAAGGCAGTTAAAGCAATACAGAGTTTCAGATTAAGTTAATAGGAAATTAAAATGGTTACCATAGTATATACTGCCATCTTTGGAACAGCTGTCTATGCCCTCAAATCCAGTACAAGTAGACAAACTGGATCAGAGTATAACCAAACTAAACAGAGCCATGAAAGCAATATGGTTTTCAAATCATGGTACAAGATTACCAATGTCCTCTGCCTTCCCTATTTAGACAATTCCTCCCCTTTCAGCTTTCCCAGGATACATTGTACATTTTGTATCCCACTAATTCCTTTAGTTTTTTAGCTTAGGGAGGCAACCTGCTATTTACCTAAGTGGTTCTGAATGTTTTTACCCCTGAGTTTGGTCTCAAATTGTATCCATTTACCTGCAAGAGCCTCAAGGTTTTCCTTCCTTATAGCTGAGTAATTTTCCATTGTATAAAAGTGTTATGTATTTCCAACCAATCTGGAGCTGCTGGGCAGGCTACCTCCACTTTTTTTATGGTTCCCTGTCACATAGACCATTATTTCCTCATCTTTGACTTTTAGTCCATATTTCTTTCAGGTTAAATATATTTCTTTTCTTCTTTACTTTTCTCTCTCTCTCTCTCTGTTTTTTGTCTTTTTGAGACAGAGACATGCAGTTCAGGCTGGCCTTGAGCTCACTTTGTAGCCCAGGATGGTCTCCAACTCACAATGATCCTCCTGCCTCAGCCTCCTGAGTGCTGGGATTACAGGCATGAGCCACCATGCCCAGCTAATATATTTCTTATATAGAGCATCTTGATGGACCCTATCTCCTGATCCACTCTGCCTGTGTTTCTTTTTATTAGTGTGTTGAGGCTATCCATGTTAATGATTATGGCAAATCTTCTCTGTCTCACCTCTGCCATGCTATTTTTTTACCATTGGTTGTCTACTTTTCCCCTTCATTCCACTGTCTACTCTGTTCAGTGAGCCTCCTCTGTCACTGTTCTTGAAACCATGGTCTCTTTTTTCCTCTCTCTAGAATGACCTTCAGTACTTTTTGTAGGGTTGTATTGGTGATCATGAACTCCCCCAGTTCCTCTTTGTTATGGAAGCATCTTGTTTCTCCATTAAATCTGAGAGATAGTTTTGAAGGATACATCAATCTGGGTTGGAGTTATTTTCTTTCAGGGCTTGGAATACTTCACTCCAAGTTCTTCTTGATTTGATGGTTTGTATTGAGAAGTCTGTCATGATTCTGATGAGTTTTCCTTTATAGGTGATCTTTTTCTTTTCTCTGACAGTTTTTAATATTCTGTTCTTGTGTTGAATTTCTGGGATCTTGATTATTATATGTCTGGGTGTAGATCTATTTTGGTTATAGCTGGTTGGAGTTCTGTATGCCTCATATGTGTAGATAACATTTCCTTCTCTTATGCTTGGGAAGTTTTCTTTATTTCTGTAAATAACTTTTGTATTTCATTTGTGTTTACCCCTGCTTCTTCACTCACATTTTTTTATTCTTAAGTTATAGATCCTCTTGTCATCTTCTAGCCTTTGTATTGTTACTTCTTGGTTTCTTGTTATTTGTAAGAGATCTTTCCTTTCACAATCACATGTTGCAAACCTGTCTTCAAGGTTTGATAGTCTATCTTTAGTTTCTTTCTAGCAGTTTTGCCAGCTTTCAATGGAGTTTTTAATTTCTTGGTAGTCTCTTTGAATCTTTTTCATGTATTCTAGATTTTTAAAATATTCTCGATCAAAGTTTTCTCTTGTTTTTCTATGTCCCTCCATTCTTCCATCTGTGTCTTCTTGAGAGGTACTTAGCATTTCTTTTATTATTTTTCTTATACCTTCTTTTACTTGTATTAGAATTTCTGTTTTTAGTTCTTTTATAATTTCATGAAGATAATTCATTATGTCAGATGCTGCTTTTTCAGACATCACAGGTGTGCAACCTCTGATCTCTTCTGTGTTTACCTCCCCCAGGCCAGTAGTGTTTGTGTTGGGGGCTGGAGATTTCCTTTTGTTTCTTCCTCTTGCCATGTTTCTGGTTGCCTCCAGAGAGTGGACAATGGGGTCCCCAGAACTTCCTGTATTGGCCGTGATTACTCTGAAGCATGCTGGCTAGGGATTGCAGCCCTCCCCAGTCTGCTGGTGGCCAATGAAGTACAAGCAGGGGCATGGCAGGCTGGCCCCTCACTTCTGAGCTGTTTGACCACTGGGAGTCTTTACCACATTAGTGTGTGCCACGTGGACTGGGCCGGTTAGGTACAGTTTCAGGGAGACCTTGTCCTTGGCTATTGGATTGCTCACAGAGGTGGGACTCAGTCTGACCAATTCTCACCAATCTGCTCTGTTCTAGGAGTGGCTAACTGAAGCTGATGCAGTTCTGGTTCTGGGTTTACCCTGCCTGACTCTAAAATGCTGCCTGGCTCCCTCACCCACTCCTGCAGGGGAACTGATTTCTGCGTACTTACTGTGAGCCAGTACAGATTGCTGAGACAGATCTCCAAGCCGAATGCTACTCTCTGTTCTGCTGCTCCCCTCCAGGACTGCTTCCTCCCACTGAGGCCCTCAGGTTTGCCAACCTCGACTTCACAACTGTGCATCTCCAGATTCGAGCAGCATTTTGTACACAATGGGACTGGCTCTTGTGAGAGTTAGTCTGGCGACAGCCTTCTGTCCACAATTTTCATTTCTTTTTTTCCTTTCCATTTAGTTTCTTCCTGGGTGGAGAGGATCCATTTCCCTCCATCTGCTCTTCTCCAGGATGGTTTATTCTGGCATGTGAGCTGTTTCTCTCAGAAAGGCTACCTATTTTGCTGGTTACTGATCCACCAGCTTCTGGAACCCCCAACAATAGCATTTAATGTCTTGTTTTGTTTTGTTTTGTTTTGTTTACCTGATGGAATCTTTTTTTTTAAAGAAAAAAAAAAGAAACAGAAAGAGAGTAGAAATAATACAAAATTTCAAAAAAAAAAAACCAGTAAGAAATCACTAGCTGGTAATTACATATTTTCCTCTTAGAAGTAGTTGTTCAAGTTACAAAAGTAGCCTACAAAGTAGACACTTAATCAGTGATACTGCAATCAGCTCTGTTCATCTATCCAACAAAAACTTAGTAATATGGTTGTCAATCCTACGCACTTCAACATACATGCAGTTATATCCTTCAGAATACTTTCTTTTCCTCTCTTTTTTTTACAATAACAATAATCAATTCTCATAAACTGTTTAGAAGTTCTACACATGTATAAGCCTCTACATGTATACCTAGCCTTTCTGTATTAGAGGGAAAAACAAATCAAAACAAGTCAACAATACAGATTCCCAGAGAAACATGAAATGAAAAGGACATATAAAACCACAATATTAGGTGATCTATGGTAGTTACTATGATGTCTCTTGTTTATCGGCAGGCATAGTATAATTAAACTTAGCAGTACATAGCACTATTGATAAAAACCAAACATTGGAGACATTATAGGACTTCAAAGGCAATTAATAATCAAACCAGAATGGGTATCCTATTGAATCTCGTCATCTTCAGAGTAGTTGCCTCTACTCTCAGACTTGATACTCTCAAGCATACCAACTTTGAATAAAATCAGTCAAGACAAAACAATGATATAGCAGTCTTCTCTGCCTCATCTCTGCCATGCTATTTTTCTGTCATTGTTGTTTACTTTTCTCCTTCATTCTACTGTCTGCCCCTCTCATTGAGGCCTTTCTGCCATTGTTCCTGGAATCCTGGTGATTTTCTTCTCTCTCTCTTGAATATCCTTCAGTATTCTTTGCAGGGTTGGATTGGTGGTTATGAACTCTCTCAGTTCCTCTTTGTCATGGAAATATCTTGTCTCTCCATTAATTTTGAGAGACAGTTTTGTTTTGCAGGATGCATCAATGTGGGTTGGACGTTATTTTCTTTCAGGGCTTGGAATATTTCACTCCAAGCTCTTCTTGATTTGATAGTTTGCATCGAGAAGTTCACTGAGATTTTGATGAGTTTTCCTTTATAGGTAATGTTTCTTTTCTCTGACCGCTTTTAATGTTTTGTTCTTATGATGGATTTCTGGGATCCTGATTATTATATGTCTGGGTGTAGATCTGTTTTGGTTATAGCTGGTTGGAGTTCTGTATGCCTCATATATCTGAACATCACTTCCATTTCCTATGCTTGGGAAGTTTTCCTTAATTATTTCTGTGAATAGCCTTTTTATTTCATTTGTATTTTTCCCTGCTTCTTCATTCACATTTTTTATTCTTAAGTTATAAATCCTCTTGTTGTCTTCTAGCCTTTGTATCATTACTTCCTGGTTCCTTGTTATTTTTAAGAGATCCTTCCTTTTGCAATCATATATTGCTAATCTATCTTCAAGTTTTGAAAGTCTGTCTTTAGTTTATGTTAAGAAGTTTTGCCAGCTTTAAATGGAGTTTTTAATTTCTTGATATTCTCTTTGGATCTGTTTCATGTATTCTAGATTTTGTTTATATTCTTTATCAAAGGCTTCTCTCCTTTCTCTGGGTTCCTCCATTCTTCATTTGTGTCTTCTTGAGGATTACTCAACATTTCTTTTATTAATCTTCTCATATCTTGCTTTACTTGAGTTAGAATTTCAGATTTAAATTTGTTGATGAGGTCATGGAAGTATTTCTTTATTTGCGATGAGGCCATGTCTGATATTGCATGTTTGCTGCCCTCA